>ML290113.1:10093-53134 GCA_005239495.1 Nicotiana undulata | reverse complement strand
CAGACTTTTTGGCAGATCATCCGATACCTGATGACTGGGAGCTAACTGATGAACTACCTGATGCAATGGTCGTTGAAGTTCAACCTCCATGGAAGATGTACTTTTATGGTGCTGCGCATCGTGGATGAGTCAGTGCTGGCGTAGTATTTGTCACTTCCCAAGGTGAAGTATTGCCCTACTCCTTCACCTTAACACAACTCTGTTCCAACAATGTTGCTGAGTATCAAGCATTAATACTTGGGCTTGAAATGGCCGTTGACATGAAGCAATTGTAGTTGCAAGTCTTTGGTGACTCCCAGTTAGTGGTCAATCAAATTTTGGGTAGTTACGAGGTTAAGAAGCCTGAATTACGCCCATATCATGATTACGCTAAAATATTAATGGGGTGGCTCGATGATGTGACTATTCAGCATGTGCCAAGGAAAGAAAATAAGAAGGCGGATGCTTTAGCTGCCTTAGCTTCATCGTTAACCCTGCCTGATCAAGCACAAGTTACTGTCTGCCAAAAATGGGTAGTACCGCCACTAAATGAGGTTGAAGGTGAAGAAAATGAACTCAAGCATCTTGTCGCTGTTTCTGAAGTTGAGAAAGAAGAATGGCGACAACCCATTATCGACTACTTGTGCTATGGGATACTTCCAGAAAATTTGAGGAGAAGGACTGAAATCCGCCGTCGCGCACCTCGCTTCCTTTACTACAAAGACACTTTATACAGAAGGTCATTCGAGGGAGTACTCTTGCGATGCTTAGGGGAAGAAGAAGCACTCCAAGCTTTGCAAGAGGCACATTCTGGGGTATGTGGGTCGCACCAGTCTGGACCAAAGCTCCACTTCCATATAAAAAGGATGGGATATTATTGGCCAACAATGGTAAAAGATTGCTTGGACTACGCTCGAAGATGCAAGGCTTGTCAATTCCACGCGAATTTTATTCATCAACCTCCTGAAGTGTTGCACCCGACTGTTGCATCCTGGCCATTTGACGCCTGGGGATTGGATGTTGTGGGACCACTGCCAAAGTCTTCTGGTGGGCACCTATACATCTTGGCTGCAACTGACTACTTCTCGAAATGGGCCGAAGCTGTTGCTCTTAAGGAAGTAAAGAAGGAAAATGTTGCAAGTTTCATTCGAGTAAACATAATCTATCGATTTGGCATTCCTCGTTACATAATAACGGATAATGGAAAGCCATTCGATAATCGGTTGATGAACAAGATTTGTGATCTCTTTGGCTTCAAACAACGTAACTCTTGGATGTACAATGCTGTCGCCAATGGTCTAGCTGAGGCATTCAACAAAACTCTGTGCAACCTGCTGAAGAAAGTCGTCTCCAAATCCAAACGAGATTGGAATGACCGTATGGAAGAAGCCTTATGGGCATATAGGACGACTCACCGCACGCCAACACAAGCAACTTTGTATTCACTCGTTTATGAAGTCGAAGCCGTCTTGCCACTTGAGCGTCAAATACCTTCAGTACGACTGGCTATTCAAGAAGGGATCACCGATGAAGAAAATGCTCAACTTTGATTAGCAGAGTTAGAGGCTCTTGATGAGAAGAGGTTGGAAGCTCAACAGAGTCTCGAATGCTATCAAGATCGATTGTCTCGTGCCTTCAATAAAAGAGTTCGTCTGAGGTCCTTTCAAGTAGGAGATCAAGTCCTTTCCATAAGAAGACCCATTATTACTTCTCATAAACCTGTGAGGAAGTTCACTTCAAAATGGGATGGTCCATATGTCGTGCAAGAAGCTTATTCAAGTGGGGCTTACAAGCTGGTTGATGCAGATGGCTTGAGAATCGGCCCTATCAATGGCAAGTTTTTGAAGAAGTATTATCCTTGAAGTTGTAATGCTCCTTAACGCATGAGCGAAAACTGTATGTTACTCCTGGCCCGCATGAGTCTAAACTGTGTACGGCCGATTAAAAAAAAAGGGGGTCCGCTAGGTTGAAAACCTCGAAAGAGGCGGCCTAGGTAAAAGTTAAGACGTAAAAAAAATGAAAAATAAAATAAAATAAAAAATTCTACCCATTCTGAACTACGGTATGACTTGATCCTCTTCACCGAGGTACGTAGGCAACTTAGAGTTTCATTCTGAGTTCAGTCGCATAAACTAAAAAGATACATAATTCCCCAATCGTTGTCCGAATGAAGCACGATGGAATGTAATTCATTCAATCAGTATTCGAAAATCGAGTTGCGACACCATGCCTCTGTTAAACTTTGGATCCCATTTGATTTAAAGGGGGCAAGCCGATATGCTAAATTGGTGTGGACCCAAGATATTTGGTGAGAATGAAGCTCTTGAATTTTAATTTTTGACAATTAGAAGGGTCTTACAATCTCAAGGCTCCCACACAAGATACAAATATTTTGGTGAAGCCGTGCAAATCTGAAATCGTCGACGTGACAGAATTTGAAGTTAGCTTCAAAATAATATCTGGGACGATTCTCAATGTTTTCGATTCCGAATTTCGGATATGTCTTATATTTTGAAGTCTAGTTTCCATGAAATTAAACGGTTCATGATTTTGACATTCCTACATCAAGATACAAATAATTTGGTAAAGCCGTGCAAATTTGAAATCGTCGACGTGACAGAATTTAAAGCTAGATTCAAAATAATATCAGGGATGATTCTCAAAGTGTTTAATTCCGAATTTTGGATATGTCTTAGATATTGAAGTCTAGTTTCCGGTAAATCAAACGGTTCATAATTTCTATGTTCCTACACCCAGATATAACCTTTTTGGTGAAACCACACAAATCTGAAACTATCAACATGTCGGAATTTGAAAGTTAGCTTCAAAATATTATCTGGGCCGATTCTGAAGGTGTTTGATTCTTGGTTTTGGATATGTTTTATATATTGAAGTCTAATTTTTGAAAAATTAAACGGTTCATTATTTGGACTCTCCCACGACAAGATATGAATCTTTCGTGACAAGCACGTAAAGCTGAAAACTATGCGACTAAGATAAAAGTTGAACAATGTAAAGCAAAAGAGAAGCTGAAATATTTAAGCCCCCGAAGTCTCCAAGTTGTAGTCTTCAAGTCTGTCGATCTTCAAGTTGAAGTCTCCAAGTAGAAATCTTCAAGTCTGTCGGTCTTCAAGTTGAAGTCTCCAAGTTGAAATCGTTATGTCTATCGATCTTCAAGTTGAAGTCTTCACGTTCGCTACTCTTCAAGTTGAAATATTTAAGCCCTCCAAGTCTCCAAGTTGAAGTCTTCAAGTTTGTCGGTCTTCAAGTTGAAGTCTCCAAGTTGAAATCTTCAAGTCTTTTGGTCTTCAAGTTGAAGTCTTCACGTTTGCCACTCTTCAAGTTGAAGTCTCCAAGTCTTTTGGTCTTCAAGTTGAAGTCTTCACGTTTGCCACTCTTCAAGTTGAAATATTTAAGCCCTCCATGTCTCCAAGTTGAAGTCTTCAAGTTTGTCGGTCTTCAAGTTTCAGTCTTCAAATTCGCCAATCTTAAAGTTGAATTGTTTAAGCCCTCCAAATCTTCGAGTTTAAGTCTGCAAAGTCTGCCAAATCTCCAAAGTCTTCCAAGTCTTCAAGTCGATATCATCAATTCGATGTCGTCTTCGAGTTGAAGCTTTATAATTTTCAATCTTAAGGTAGACATATGAGTCCCTTTGCACATTAAGTTGGCCTCTTCGTGGGTTTGTCCTTAAAAGGAAACTATAACTTTCCAATCTTAAGGTGGACATATAAGTCCCTTGGCACCTTAAGTTGGCCTCTTCGTGGTTTTGTCCTTAAAAGGAAGTATAACTTTTCAATCTTAAGGTGGACATGTGAGTCCCTTTGCACCTTAAGTCGGCCTCTTCGATAGCCGGGTCATTTTGAGAGTAATCTCTCCAGTAGTCGGGCCACATTGAGAGTAATCTCTCGGGTAGTCGGGCCATATTGAGAGTAATCTCTCCAGTAATCGGGATATTTTGAGAGTAATCTCTCTAGTAGTCGGGTCACATTGAGAGTAATCTCTCCGGTAGTCGGGCCATATTGAGAGTAATCTCTCCAGTAGTCGGGTCACGTTGAGAGTAATCTCTCCTATATTCGGGCAAGGATGGGTACTCATCCCCTCACACCCTAAGATTGTCTTCTTCATGCATGGAGGAATCTACTCTCACTTCCTTGAACTACAAAAGAAAAATACAATAAAAGAAAAAAAAAGCACAAGAAAAAAAGAAGAAATTACCTTCGCATTAATGCTTCTGAATCCACAAAAAATAGACTCAAGTGGCATACGAATACTGCGAATTGATGTTAAACAAATGCGACATATGGGTTTATATAGATCTCTAATAGTATATTATCGATGTGGGATCAATATTTCACGCGGCTTCAGCAATTAGTCCCCAACATGAATTAGGATTGCACACTTTGACGTATTCTCGGTTAATACTGCTCGTGTGTCATAATTTGAGTAGAAATCTTATTAGGAATTTGAAAGAGGTTTGCTTCTGACAGAAGCCATGTGCATTGAATTGTACAATTATTTGAGAAGCTATTTAAGGCCTATATAACTTAATCTTGGACTTGCCTTGAAAATCCTTAATTTAAATATAAGTTCAAGCCAATCCATGTTACCTTAAGTGGAGCTTGTTTAATGAATATGATACTCTGTTTAGGAAAAAGTCAAGACATCATTGGATGTTATTAGTTGGACTTGAGATTATTTGCTCAACCTTTAAAGAAACGTAGTGAAAAATTGAAAGAATACGATTTTCTTGAAAAGGATAGTGACGGGGTGGCAATCATACTACTTCAATCCTCATCTTTCGATATTCAACCAACGTACCCGACAAGTTTTGAAGTAGGGGGCATTTGTAGGCATATAAAATTTATCGGATTTAAATTCAATAAAATGATTTGAATTATATTTTAAAATTCGAAGTATATTGATCCAAATAAATATTATGGGCTAATATAATTGAATTAAGTCCAATATAAATGGATTAAATAAATAAGTCTTAATCCATTGGGCTAGCCCATTTTATTGGGCTAAAGTGATGAGCCCACTTGATTAAGCCCAAGATGTCATCTTCCTAGAGGCCCAGTTTGGTGCCACGTGTAAAATGACGTGGCACGCCAAGTCAAACGGAAGAGCCAATAAGATCATGCCACGTGTCAAAATGACAAGGCATGCCAAGTCACATTAAAAGATCAATGAAATCGCGCCACATGTGCAAGTGACATGTTCAGGCCAATCAAATGCGGCCTTGTCACACTTCAATTTGATTGGTCGGAAAGAGTTTGTTCTTATCATAACTCTTCCCTCCCATAAATATAAATAGGGGTCTTCATAACTCAGAAAGAACCATCGGAAGTTATAACAAGAAGCAAGAGAGAGCTCGTGGATCAAACGCCGCAAATTTTTCTACAAGTTTCAAGCTTCAAACAATCAAGTTCAAGTTCAATAAATCAAGTTCAAGCTCAAGAACGAAGAACAATTCAAGTATTCAAGATCAAGAACGAAGTCAAAATCAAATACAAGGCGTTCAAGATCAAGGCTACTTGTTCGTGATACAATTCGTGGCAACAATCAAAGTGTTCGCGACGGATAAATCAAATTCAAATTCAAGATCAAGCTCAAAGGCCCTTGAATTTATACTAGAAAAGTAGAATCAGAGGATTCATAGAGATTGTAACGCTCAAATATTTGAAATCAAATACTACGATTGTCACAATATTTTTCGGTCTTGATTTTATTTTCTTGACATAATTTATTGTCTACACCATTTTGCTTTCATTCTTTCAGTTATTCTCTCTCAAAATCACAGCAAAATATTTCTTCTTTCTCTCTCCACGATCTTCTCTCATTGCATGATTGTATTCGCGGTTTTTGAAGAACGATTTTCTCTCACTTTCAACGTTCTTTCTCCAAAAATTCATGGTAAACGTTAAGGCTTTTTTCTTATGCTGGAGAAGATTTGAGGGCCGGGGTATTTGTTCGTCTCCATTGTTAGTTTTAATATAATGTATACAATATTTTGCTTGGCCGGAAAACGCCATTTCCGGCGAACTTTCTTCTCTTCTTTGCTATTTAGTGACATACAACGATATAAATACATTGTGTTCAATACAAATTCACTCAAATACATTGTATTTTTGCATCAATACATTTTATTTGCTTGTATTTATGTATTTCAAAGGTTTGTAATTTTTCAATACTGCGGAATACATCTATATTCATGCATGAATACATATATATACATTGAAATACACTCAATACAAATATTAAAATAGAATAGAATATAAACAATCAATACATTTAATTTTAAAATATAGTAAAATATTATAAAATAAACTAAATACAAATAGAAATATAGTGAATACAACCAATGAAATATACTGAATACAACAGTAATAACATGTATTAGGAATAACTAAATACTGTTAATACAAATACATTTGAATACGCTGAATATAAAATAGCGAATACAATAAATACAAACATTGAATCTAATGAATGCATTAATGAAAGATATATATTGAAACACACTAAATACAAAAGTTATTGTCACGACCCCAAATTCCAACAGGCCGTGATGGCGCCTATCGTGGAACTAGGCTAGCCAACCATCACTTTACTACGCATTGGTTCTTTTATAATAGTTCACAATACAATGATAAGCAGCGAGCATAGCAATAAAATAAATTATTTAAATCTTAACGCCCCAATAAGTCTAAACAAAACCTAAACAAAACCTTCCAAGACTGGAGTCAATGATCGTGAGCATCTAAAAGAAATAAATCTAACTCTGCTAATGTCATAATAAATGTCTATGAATCAATTTCTAATACTAATCAAAGAAGGGAAACAGAGAAGCTGTGGACGTTGGACATCTACCTCGAAATCCCGTGAACTGCTGCTAACGAACAAGGCAGCTACTGCTCCAAATCGGTACCTGGATCTGTGCACAGAGGCAGAGGAAGTCTTTATGAGTACGCCAACTCAGTAGTAATGAAAATAAATCACATTCTGAGAATTATAAAACACGCAGTACATATCCACCAATTCACAAAAGTCAGTAAAACACCAAGTCACCAGATAGTATTCATCAAATTCATGAGTTCAAAAATCAGTTTCCAGAAATCCTTTGAAACCAGTGTAATATCAGTATAATTCAGTAAAATTCTTAGTAAAAATCAGTTTGAAAACGAAGTAAATCATAGTTCGAAAACTCAGTAAAAATATAAAACTGCCCCTCGGGCCATAATCATTTCTCGTAACAATTTCTCATCAGGCATTCTCACAATCACTCAGTAACAGCCCATCACGCAATAATCATCACTCAGTATCAGCCACACGGGCAATAATCATCACTCAATAGGTACCTGCGCTCACTGGGGGTGTGTACAGACTTCGGAGGGGCTCCTACAGCCCAAGCGCTATAACAACTAAGGCCTGAAAGCCTCCTCACAATATAGGCCTGAAAGCCTCCCTCAGTCAGACACTCTCAATTTTCCCTTAGGCCTTAAACATACCGGGTTCTCGACCCAAAATAGTGTTTCATTTTTCAATAAATAGTATCAAAATACTCAGAGTGTCAAAACAATTATCAAGAAAAGACTGAGTGAAAATCAAAACGCATCAGTGAGGAAAATAGTAAGATATCCCCCAAGGGGTAAACAAATCGGCACTAGGCCCCAAACATGGCTTACAACCCAAATCATATCAAAATACAACGATACTATTAAGCATAGGCTTAAAAATCAGTTTCTCAACTCAATAGTTGCCTAAATAGGGAATATATTTCCAAAGTTCCAACCTTTGCATTCCAAAACCCGTGAAGGGGTGCATTGTTCGGGGTTTCATACCCTCAGGACAGGATTTAAAGACATTACTTACCTCAAACTAGCCCGGAACTACTTCGCAATGCGTTTGCCTTTCGAATCAACTTCCGGATGCTCCAAATCTACCAAGTTCAGATTTTTATCATCAAATTATGCTCAAGTAATAAATTCCAATTTAAAAATATCGAATTTAGCTCAAAAATTCGAATTCGGTCAAAACCCGACCCCCGGGCCCGCGTCCCGAAACTCAGAAACTTTAATACCAAAATGTTCTTCGTCCTCTCACGAGTCCGTACATATAAAGAACGCTAAAATCGGAGTTCGTTTGACCCGTCAAATCGACCCTTAAAAGTCTCGTAATCTCAAGCCCTAGACCCACATTTTTCTACTGATTTTCATGAATTAAACACTGAAATTATGCTCCTTAATCACCTATAATTGATTTTTAATGATCAAAATACTTACCTCTATGAAGAACACTGATTTTCCTCTTCAAAAATCGCCTCAAGAGCTCTCAGTCTGTACAAAAATGGAGTAAAAAGGGTTTAGGTCGCGGAAGGGTTTATTTTATATTGCCCAGGCCTTTACTCAGTGCGAACGTGGTCAACAATCCACGATTGCACAACTTTATTTTCCAGGCTCCACATTTGACCTATGCGAACGCGGTCAACACCCCGCGATCGCACAACATAGCATCTCCCCTTCTCCGCGATCGCAGCTCCTCAGGTGCGATAGCACTGAACAATTTTCACCTGCCCTATTTTACTCTCCGCGATCGCAGCCCCTCAGGTGCGATAGCACTGAACAATTTTCACCTCCCTATTTTACTCTCCGCGATCGCAGCTCCTCAGGTGCGATAGCACTGAACAATTTTTACCTCCCCTATTTTACTCTCCGCGATCGCACCAGTCCATATGCGATCGCACTGAATAAAGTTCTGCTGTAAAACACCAGCAATTTCAGCCTAAGTTTCCAACACAATTTGGTCCGTTAACCGAAATCGATCCCGAGCCCCTCAGGACCCTAACTAAATATACCAACACATCACATATGATCATTCAAACTTAGTTTCACTCTCAAAACACTAAAATTAACATCAAAACACCAAAATTACATTGGATTCAAGCCTAAGAACTTTCAAATTTCTAAAATCCACCAATGATGCCGAAACTATCCAAAACAAATCCGATTGACCTGAAATTTTGCAGACATATCCAAAATGACATTACGAACCTGTTTTAACTGTCAGAATTCCATTCCGACCCGATAGCCTATTTTCCACCGCCGACCGGAAATCACCGAAAATTAACTTTCGTTAATTCAAGCCTAATTCTACACCGGACATCACAAAATTATTCTGAACACACTCCTAAGTCCCAAATCACCTAACGAAGCTATCCGAGCCATAAAATCCGCATTCTGAGGTTGTTTACCAATAAGTCAACTCTCAGTTGACTTTTCTAACTTCAAGCTATTTTTAAAGACTGAATGACTAAACTCTCACCACAACCATTCTGATTTCAAGCCTACCAACTCTAACACATCAATAACAGTTAAACCAACCTATGACAAGTCAATAACAGTGATTATAATACAAATTCTACGGGACGACCGGCCAAGTCGTTACAGTTATATACAACTGAAACATTCTAATTAATTGTGTTGATAATGAGGCATGTTAGAATTGATTTTAGAGAGTTATATTAGGAATGTATCACGCTAATTGATATTATTTCCATTATCAAACAATTGGACATACCTATTTTTAAGGTGATTTTGTTACTGTATTCATGAATACAAGGCGCGAATACATAGGAATACATGCGTGTATAGTTGGACTACCCTAATTTTAGACACTTTTTGCTGATGTATTCATGAATACAACAGCGTGAATACATGTGAGTACAACTGCACTTCCCTGATTGTTTTTGCTGCTGTATTCATGAATACATGGTGCGGATACATGTGAATACATGCGCGTACAACTGAACTGCCCTGATTTTATAGGCGTTTTTTGCTGCTCTATTCATGAATACATCTCGAATACTACGAATACACTACCGTAACAACGAAATAGTAGCTATAAGAAGTAATTATTTATATGGTAGCTGTGGAAGTTAATAACCACTAAATAATAGCGCTTTCTGAAAATTCCTCATTATTATACTAGATAATGTACTGGCTCAATTATTGTTTTTTCTTGTTTTCTTTCTTTTAATATTTCTTTGTCTATACTAATTACACACCTTGTTGCCTTTAGGAAAGAAGAAAGAAAATAAGCTTTTGTGTAATAACGTAAAGAACTACGATTACGTGTATTGTTATTTATTTTATGCATTATGTGTATTTTAATTTTTCTGAAATGATATTACTATACCAATCACTTTATAATACTTGTCGAAATCTAACAATTTATTATACCAAGATTTTACCGTACACTTCAAGTACAATTTGGAGTATTTCTAAGTAGCTACTACACTTTTTTATTTTAAAACAATTCTGCACCACCAAACATAAAATTTTATAAAAATAATGAATAAAAAGTCAATTTAAAAATATGTCGTGATATATTTTCTCAAAGAGAGAGAAGTATAATCCTGCGTAATGATACTTCTCATACTTCATAATATATAATAAAAAGGGAACTTGAAACTATATTTTGTTCTTAAATATTTCATCCTAATTTTATAAAGTTTTCCAATTGAAATTTCAATTTAATGATAACTTGTATAAATTGATGATAATAATATAAAAACCTCTGAATATAAATTAACATAAATTATCGCCAATTCTTTTTAAAATGTTCTTTCTTGAAATAGTCAATAAATAAAATAAATAAAATAATATTTCTTAAGGAGTGTGATGACCCAAAGGGTCATCCCGTGTGATTTTAACTAAATCTGTGTTCCGACACCCTGAAAGCCTCCGTTTATCTCACCTCGATGTGCGTGCGCAACCCGGACGCGTAGCCGGGAAACCTTCATGTGCAAAATTGATAAAATTTGGAATTTATGATAATTAATTAAATAAAGTTGACTTTGGTCAACATTTTTGGTAAACAGACCCGAACCCGTAATTTGACGGTCCCGGAGGGTCTGTAGGAAAATATGGGACTTGGGCGTATGCCCGGAATCGGATTCCGTGGTCCCAAGTCCGAGAAATGAATTTTTAAAGAAAATTATTTTATGAAAAATATAAAGGCTTTTGAAAATGAAATTTGATGTGAAACCTGTGTGATCGAGGTAAGTATTTGGCCTAACCTTAGCTTGAGGGAATATGTATAGAGTCTTACTTGCTATGTGTTATTCCATGTCCAACGTATAGGTGAGATGACAAGTACCTATATGTTGTGGTCGAGCATGCCGTGAGTCGAACTTGATGATTTACGTAATATTCTTTGATATTCCCTGTGTAATGAATTAATTGTCATTCTGGAAGTGATACATTGAGGTTAATTTATGATGTAGACTGTTATTGATTACTCGTTCGGTTGAAGGTTATTTGTTAATTTATACCTCCGAGTGAGATTGGTTATAGCTGAGTCCCTTGTCGGGACGGTAGAATCTTTGTTGATTATTTCTGTACATTTCAGATTTCTTATTGCTGCCTTTCCTGTCAATTGTTTCTTTTACATACGTTATGCACGAGGGGACATTCCGTGCCGAGCGATTGTGAGGTTATGCACGAGGGGACATTCTGTGCCGAGCGATTGTGAGGTTATGCACGAGGGGACATTCCGTGCCGAGTGATTATTATTTATGCATGAGGGGACATTCTGTGTCGAGTGATTGTGAGGTTATGCACGAGGGGACATTCCGTGCCGAGCGATTATTATCTATGCACGAGGGGACATTTCGTGCCGAGCGATTGTGAGGTTATATCACGAGGGGACATGCCGTGCCGTTTCTGCTTATTTATTTGTTCAGAGTTGTTAATTCCCGTAGTTATTTATACATTTCAGTTGTTCACTCGTTCTGTTATTTCAGTGAGTTGTTGCCCCTCTTTCCCAGCATGTTAACCTCGTTTTTGTGTTTAACTGTTATTTCTTGTCATTACTTATTTATTATATTATTTGGATTGCACAGGTATTCGTTATGTGTTGTGTCCTAGCCTCGTCACTACTTCGCCGAGGTTAGACTCGACACTTACTCAGTACATGGGGTCGGTTGTACTGATGCTACACCTGCACTTCTTCATGTTGTGCAGATTACAGCGCCGGACCCAATGGAAATGGAGCGAAGGAGTATCCTTCAGTCCACGACGACACCGAGGTAGTCCTGCAGGCGTCCGCAGGCCTTGGCGTCACCATCTATTTCTTTTCTTCTGTCTTATCTTGTATTTCTGGACATCTACACTTATTTATGTCAGACTCATATTTTTAGCAATCTTAGACTGTCCATGAGATTGTGGCACCAGTTCTGGGAGTTTATGTACGGAATTTCGTAATGTTTATTATATTTAGTTGATGGATTCTTAGCTTCCGCATTCTTATTTATTTATTCATGTTTATTGATGTTCTTTTAAATATCGTAAATAAAAAAAATAGTAAATGTAACCAAAAACGTTGGCTTGCCTAGCGGGTTCCCTAAAGGCTGCAAAGTTAGGAATAACTTCACATTTCTTCTTCTCTGTCGTGCGATTTGAATTCTAAATGCTAATCGGGTTTCTATCCCACTCTCTCGCAGATGGCGAGAACGCGTGCTTCCTCATCTACCGATCAGCAACCGGATCCTCCTGTTGCAGCTCCTACAAGGGGCCGAGGACGAGGCCGTACCAGAGGCCGAGGTAGGGGCAGGGCTCAGCCCAGAGTAGCAACCCCAGTAGAGGACCCACATGTAGACTTTGCCGGTGAGGTTCCTGCTCAGACGGTTCCAGTAGGACCAGCTAAGATCCCGGAAGGGTTCATTGCCACCCCGGTTCTTCAGGACGCTCTAGTCCGCTTAGTGGGACTTATGGAGAGCGTGGCTCAGGCCGGTCTACTTCCTACTGCACCAGTCGTCTTTCAGGCTTGGGGAGGGAACCAGAATTCTGCTACCCGCACACCAGAGCAGCTAGCTCCTCAGCTCCAAACTCAGGCACCTCAGACAGTCGGAGTAGCTCAGCCGGGTATTGTGGCGCCGACAGTGGAGGGAACAACTATGTCAGCAGATGCCCTATGGAGATTGGATCGTTTCACCAAGCTATTTCCTACTACTTTTACTGGTGCACCATTAGAGGATCCCCAGGATTACTTGGACAGTTGTTATGAGGTTCTTTGGAACATGGCAATCGTAGAGTCCAATGGAGTGATTTTGCCACATTCCGTCTTTCTGGTACCGCCAAGACTTGGCGGAGGGACTATTGCTTGACTAGACCAGTTGGGTCTGCACCTTTGACTTGGGCTCAGTTCTCCGAGTTGTTCTTGGGGAAGTTTCTTCCAGTTACTCAGAGGGAGGATCTTCGGAGGCAGCTTGAGCGCCTCCAGTAGGGATCTATGACTGATACATAGTACGAGACCAGGTTCATCACTCTGGCCCGACATGCTATCACGATACTCCCCACTGATCGAGAGAGAGTGAGGAGGTTTATCGAGGGTCTAGCTCAGCATATCAGACTTCAGATGGCCAGGGAGACAGGCACTGATATCTCGTTTCAGGATGCGGCCGATGTGGCCAGGCGTATTGAGATGGTCTTATCACAAGGCGGTGGTCAGGGGTCTGACAAGAGACCTCGTCATTTAGGCCGATTCAGTGGTGTTTCATCTGGAGGCAGATATTCCTTTGGCAGAGGTCATCCTCCTAGGCCATTCTAGTCAGCACTTCAGGTATCCCGCAGTGCACCATTAGCTCCTATCAGTGCACCGCCGATTCAGAGCTTTCAGGGTGGGCATTCTGGTCGTCAGAGTCAGTATTCTCAGCAGCCAAGGTCTTGCTTCACTTGCGGTGGTACGGGACATATTTCCAGGTTTTTCCCCCGAGGTTTTGGTGGTCCTCAGTATCAGGATTCCCGCGCCATGGTTCCCGCATCAGGTGCACCCCCGCCCCCTCAGCCAGCTAGGGGTGGTGGTTGTGGTGCTAAAGGTCGAGGTCAGACTCATAAAGGTGGAGGACAGGCCATGAGAGGTAGAGGTCAGCCCGCAGTAGGTCGACCCAGAGATGTTCAGATTGGAGGGGCTCTGCCCCGGTGCTATGCTATTCCTGCCAGGCTTGAGGCTGAGGCCTCTGATGCAGTCATTACAGGCATGGTTTCAGTTTGCAGCCGAGATGCTTCGGTTTTATTTGATCCGGGGTCTACTTTCTCCTATGTGTCTTCATATTTTTCCCCTTATCTGAGTATGACCCGTGATTCCCTGAGTACGTCTGTATATGTGTCTACACCGGTTGGTGATTCTATTGTGGTAGATTGAGTCTACCGTTCATGCTTAGTGGTTATTGGTGGTCTGGAAACTCGGGTAGATCTTTTGCTTCTTGATATGGTTGACTTTGATGTTATTTTGGGGATGGATTGGCTATCTCCCTATCATGCTATTCTGGACTGTCATGCCAAGACAGTGACCTTGGCCCTGCCAAGAGTACCTCGTTTGGAGTGGAGAGGGACTCCTAGTCATTCTTCCGGTAGATTTATCTCGTATATGAAGGCTCGGTGCATGGTCGAGAAGGGTTGCTTGGTCTATTTGGCCTATGTTCGTGATTCTAGTGCTGAGGTTCCTTCTATGGAGTTTGTGCCCGTGGTTTGTGAGTTTTCAGAGGTATTCCTTGCTGACCTGCCGGGTATGCCACCCGACAGGGATATTGATTTTTGCATTGAGTTGGCTCTGGGCACTCAGCCCATTTCTACTATGCCGTATCGTATGTCCCTGCCGGAGTTGAAGGAGTTGAAGGATCAACTGCAGGATTTGTTGGATAAAGGCTTTATTAGGCTTAGTGTTTCTCCTTGGGGTGCCCCAGTGTTGTTTGTCAAGAAGAAAGACGGCTCGATGAGGATGTGTATTGACTACCGGCAGTTGAACAAGGTTACTATTAAGAATAAGTATCCTTTGTCGCGGATTGATGATCTATTTGACCATCTTCAAGGTGCTACGGTGTTTTCCAAGATAGATTTGAGATCTGGTTATCATCAGCTGAGGATTAGGGCGCCTGATGTCCCTAAGACAGCCTTTCGTACTCGGTACGGGCATTATGAGTTCTTGGTGATGTTATTTGGGTTGACTAATGCCCCCATTGCTTTTATGGAGTTGATGAAACGAGTGTTTAGTCCCTATTTGGACTTGTTTGTTATAGTCTTCATTGATGATATTTTGATTTACTCCCGTAGCCGAGAGGAGCATGAGCAGCACCTTCGAGTCTCCTTCCAGACTCTGAGGGATAGTCAGTTGTATGCCAAATTTTTCAAGTGTGAGTTCTGGTTGATTTCGGTTGCATTTCTAGGCCATGTGGTATCATCCAAGGGTATTCAGGTGGATCCCAAGAAGATTTCAGCAGTCAAAGATTGGCCTAGGCCCACTTCAGCTACAGAGATTCGGAGTTTCTTGGGCTTAGCAGGTTATTATCGCCGATTTGTGGAGGGTTTTTCATCTATCACAACCCCGATGACCAGGTTGACTCAGAAGGGTGCCCAGTTCAGGTGGTCTGATGAGTGTGAGGCGAGCTTTCAAAACCTCAAGACAGCTTTGACCACGACACCGGTGTTAGTTTTGCCCACAGGTTCAGGGCCTTATACCGTGTATTGTGATGCTTCATGGGTTGGACTTGGTGCAGTGTTGATGCAGGATAGCAAGGTTATAACTTATGTTTCACGTCAGTTGAAGGTTCATGAGAAGAACTATCTAGTCCATGATTTGGAGTTAGTAGCTATTGTTCATGCATTGAAGATTTGGAGGCATTATTTGTATGGTGTGTCATGTGAGGTGTTCACGGATCATAAGAGTTTGCAATATCTGTTCAAACAGAAAGAGTTGAATATGAGGCAGAGGAGATGGTTAGAGTTGTTGAAAGACTACGACATTACCATCTTATATCATCCGGGGAAGGCCAATGTGGTGGCCGATGCTTTGAGCTGGAAGTCAGCCAGTATGGGTAGTCTTGCTTATTTATCAGTCGGAGAGCGACCGCTTGCTTTGGATGTTCAGGCTTTGGCCAACCGGTTTATGAGATTGGAGGTTTCTGAGACTAGCAGTGTTTTGGCCCATACTGTGGCTCGTTCTTCATTGTATGATCGTATTCGGGTCAGGCAGTATGATGATCGTCATTTATGTGTTCTTAGAGATACGGTCCGGCACGGAGGTGCCAAGCAGGTCACAGTTGATGATGAGGGAGTTCTGAGGATGCAGAGCCGTATTTGTGTGCTTGATGTTGATGGTATTCGTGAGTTGATATTGCAGGAGGCCCATAGTTCCCGATATTACATTCATCTGGGCGCCACAAAGATGTATCAGGACTTGCGACAACATTATTGGTGGCGGAAGATGAAGAAGGATATTCTAGCATATGTAGCTCGGTGCTTGAACTGTCAGCAGGTTAAGTACGATCACCAGAGACCCGGCGGTTTGATGTAGCAGATTGAGCTTCCCGAGTGGAAGTGGGAGCGTATCATCATGGATTTCGTAGTTGGACTCCCACGGACTCAGAGGATGTTTGATGCGGTGTGGGTCATTGTGGATAGGCTGACCAAGTCAGCGCACTTCATTCCTGTATCAGTTTCATATTCTTTAGAGAAGTTGGCCAAGATTTATATGAGGGAGATTGTTCGATTGCATGGTGTGCCCGTATCCATTATATCTGACCGAGGTACTCAATTTACCACCCATTTGTGGAGAGCATTTCAGTGTGAGTTGGGCACACGGGTTGATTTGAGCACATCGTTTCATCCTCAGACGGACGGACAGTCCGAACGTACTATTCAGATCTTGGAGGATATGATACGAGCGTGTGTCATTGACTTTGGAGGTTCATGGGACCAGTTTTTGCCTTTAGCTGAGTTTGCCTACAACAACAACTATCAGTCGAGCATTCAGATGGCTCCGTATGAGGCGTTGTATGGTAGGCGGTGTCGGTCGCCAGTCGGGTGGTTTGAGCCGGGGAGGCTAGATTGTTGGGTTATGAGTTAGTCCAGGAGGCCTTGGACAAGGTGAAGATCATTCAGGATAGACTTCGTACAGCTCAGTCCAGGCAGAAGAGTTATGCGGATCATAGAGTTTGAGATTTGGCATTTATGATAGGAGACCGGGTATTTCTTCGGGTGTGGCCCATGAAGGGCGTGATGAGGTTCGTAAAGAAGGGCAAGTTGAGACCTAGATACATTGGTCCATTTGAGATTCTGGATAAGGTAGGGGAGGTGGCCTACAGACTTGCCTTGCCACCGAGTTTATTAGCTGTGCACCCGATTTTTCACGTATCTATGCTTCAGAGGTATATTGCGGATCCATCTCATGTACTTGATTTCAGCGGTGTCCAGTTGGACAAGGATTTGTCTTATGAGGAGGAGCCGATAGCCATTTTAGCTCGGCAGGTTCGTCAGTTGAGATCGAAGAGTTATCCTTCAGTTCGTGTTCAGTGGAGAGGTCAGCCTGTTGAGGCAGCTACCTGGGAGTCCGAGTTCGATATGCGAAGCCGATATCCCCATCTTTTCCCCGATTCAGGTACCTTTCTATGTCCGTTCGAGGACGAACGTTTGTTTTAGAGGTGGAGATTGTGATGACCCAAATGGTCATCCCGTGTGATTTTAACTAAATATGTGTTCTGAGGCCCTAAAAGCCTCCGTTTATCTCACCTCGATGTGCGTGCACAGCCCGGGCGCGTAGCCGGGAAGCCTTAATGTGGAAAATTGATAAAACGTGGAATTTATGATAATTAATTGAATAAAGTTGACTTTGGTCAATATTTTTGGTAAACGGACGTGGACCCGTGATTTGACGATCCCGGAGGGTCCGTAGGAAAATATGGGACTTGGGCGTATGCCCGGAATCGGATTCCGAGGTCCCAAGTCCGAGAAATGAATTTTTAAAGAAAATTGTTTTCTGAAAAATATAAAGGCTTTTGAAAATGAAATTTGATGTGAAACCTGTGTGATCGGGCCCGTATTGTGGTTCCGGAGCCCGGAACATGTTCAATATGTTTATTATGAGTTACCTGTGGAATTTGGTAAGGAACGGACTAAGTTTGACGTGATTTAGACTAAAAGTGGAAATATGTGAGTTTAAGATGTTGTGAAATATTACAATGATTTCGAGGCTTAATTCGTTATTTTTGATGTTATTTTGGTGGTGTAACTGCACGAGTGAGTCCGTAGGATGTATTTGAGGTTGTGTGTATAATTCGTGTTGAGCCCCGAGGGCTCGGGAGAGTTTCGGGTAGGTTTCGGGGTGCTTTTAGACTTAGAACAGCTGTTGCAGGTCTGAGGTACAAGGTCTCTGAACCCACAGCGAGGTTCGCGGTCCGCGGTGAGATCTTCGCGGTCCTGGTCGCCCTAGCGCAGTCCGCGGTGGGGGAGTTTCAGCAGGCCTGCAATGAGGCCTTCGCGGCCGCGGTCGCTCCAGCGCAGGCCGCGGTCCGCGGTGGAGGCCTGGGAGGGGTATATATACACGGGATCTTCAGTTATTTTCTATTTTTCAAAACCCTAAAAACATAAGAGGCGATTTTCTAAACACTCTTTCTTCTCCAAAACATTTGTAAGTGATTTCTAACTCATTTTCTTTACTCCTTAACTTCTTTTTACAAGATTTCATCCTAGAATCTAGGTTTTCATGGGGGAATTAGGAATTTTGGGAAAAACCTAGGAATATTGAAATTTGGGAATTTAGACCTCAATTTGAGGTTGGATTCCAAAACCAATTATATACCCGGACTCGGGGGTGAATGGGTAACCGGGTTTTGGTCCTAATTTCGGGTTTGGACAAAGTGGACTCGGGGTTGATTTTTGGCTTTTGGTGGGGNAGAAAACTCATTTCCATGGATTAGAATTTATTCATTTAGCATTTATTGATATAATTAAGTAACTTGTGGCTAGATACGAGCGAGTTGGTGGTGGAATCAAGAGGTAAAGCGGTAGTTGAGGCTTGATGGCTTGATTTGTGTTCGTGGCATCGAGGTAAGTGTTTGGCCTAACCTTAGCTTGAGGGAATATGTATAGAGTCTTAATTGCTATGTGTTATTCTATGTCCAACGTATAGGTGAGGTGACAGGTACCTATATGTTGTGGTCGAGCATGTCGTGAGTCGAACTTGATGATTTACGTAGTATTCTTTGATATTCCATGTGTAATGAATTAATTATCATTCTGGAAGTGATACATTGAGGTTATTTCATGATGTATACTGTTATTGATTACTCGTTCGGTTGAAGGTTATTTGTTAATTTATACCTCCGAGTGAGATTGGTTATAGCTGAGTCCCTTGCCGGGACGGTATAATCCTTGTTGATTATTTCTGTACATTTGAGGTTTCTTATTGCTGCCTTTCTTGTCAATTGTTGCTTTTACATACGTTATGCACGAGGGGACATTCCGTGCCGATCTATTGTGAGGTTATGCACGAGGAGACATTCTGTGCCGAGCGATTGTGAGGTTATGCACGAGGGGACATTCTGTGCCGAGCGATTATTGTATATGCACGAGGGGACATTCCGTGCCGATCTATTGTGAGGTTATGCACGAGGAGACATTCTGTGCCGAGCGATTGTGAGGTTATGCACGAGGGGACATTCTGTGCCGAGTGATTATTTATTTATTTACGCACGAGGGGGCATTCCGTGCCGAGTGATTATTATTTATGCACGAGGGGGCATTCCGTGCCGAGTGATTGTGAGGTTATGCACGAGGGGACATTCTGTGCCGAGCGATTATTGTCTATGCACGAGGGGACATTCCGTGCCGAGCGATTGTGAGGTTATAGCACGAGGGGACATGCCGTGCCATTTCTGCTTATTTATTTGTTCAGAGTTGTTAATTCCTATAGTTATTTATACCTTTCAGTTGTTCACTCGTTCTATTATTTCAGTGAGTTGTTGCCCCTCTTTCCCAGCATGTTAACCCCGTTTTTGTGTTTAAATGTTATTTCTTGTCATTACTTCTTTATTATATTATTTGGATTGCACAGGTATTCGTTATGTGTTGTGTCCTAGCCTCGTCACTACTTCGCCGAGGTTAGGCTCGACACTTACTCAGTACATGGGGTCGGTTGTACTGATGCTACACCTGCACTTCTTTATGTTGTGCAGATTACAGCGCCAAACCCAGTGGACATGGAGCGAGGGAGTATCCTTCAGTCCACGGCGACACCGAGGTAGTCCTGCAGGCGTCCGCAGGCCTTGGCGTCACCATCTATTTCTTTTCTTCTGTCTTATCTTGTATTTTTATACAGCTACACTTCTTTATTTCAGACTCATGTTTTTAGCAATCTTAGACTGTCCGTGAGATTGTGGCACCAGTTCTGGGGGTTTATGTACGGAATTTCATAATGTTTATTATACTAAGTTGATGGATTCTTAGCTTCCGCATTCTTATTTATTTATTCATGTTTATTGTTGTTCTTTTAAATATCGTAAATAAAGAAAATAGTAAATCTAACCAAAAACGTTGGCTTGCCTAGCGGGACGTTAGACGCCATCACGGTCTGAAGGTGGGATTTCGGGTCGTGACAAGGAGATAGGAGAATTTTTATATAGAAATGTATGTTACCATAATATATCTTTAATCAAATGGACGTTTGAATTATAAAATTACCACAAAGATAATTTTTTCAATTAAAAGTACTTATTGAAAAATATCAAGGGAGGGAAAGTTATGAAAAAAGATTAGAGCTAACACGAATTGCAGCAATAAGCCGAAGAACAAGAACGAAGAGGAAAAGCTCCACACAGTGTCTCTCTTACGGTCTCCACCATAACTGACCTGGTAAGAAATTTCCAGTGAATTGCTAGGTCGTAGTCGTAGACGACACTCACTCTTGTTCTGGGTTTTTTTCAGTTCTAAATGCATGAAATCGTTAGGATAATAAAATGCATATTATCAGATGATTTGAAGATAATTTGTATCAACAAGCTTGCTGGTAAGAGGGAGTCCATGTAGAAGTTTGCGGTATCATGCAGAAGAAAGTTTGTACTTGGAATACCTATACAACCCTCCATGCCTTCGAAAAACTCTAGCTCTTTAGCGTCATAACAGAAAATAGGACATTCTGGTGTGAGAGCTGAACATATTAAAGAACAGAAAGTAGCTGCCGAAACCTGAGGGTAATTCACTCTTCTTGCAAAAGCACATCATGCCTTTATTCGTATGACAAATGAACCTGTAACATCAGTAAGCACATCAGTAAGAGCAAATCCTACATGCAACAGGAACATGTGGGAAAAAATGGGTTTTCAGCAAGTTTGACTTTAAAAAAGGTAAAGATAATGAAGATTTTCTTCATGTAAAGAAAATAATCTCTTTTCGGAGACGGTAGGATGGATTTGTGAAATAAAGTAATAACTCTATTGTAGACACTGGCTTGGTGTGATATTCAATAAAAAGAAAGGGTATATATACTAGTCTAAGATTATATACAAACTAGTTCAAACAAGAAGTATTTTGCATGCCTACACAAGTCGATATGTCAGTTACCCCCCGGAAACTTTCTGATTATTTCTCGACACAGACAAATACCTAGTGAACAGACTTAAATCTACCTCAGAGTTTATCTATCACCAATTAAGGCTTTTTCCCAAATGGCCAGGACGGTGATGTAAAAATGGCCTTGAGATATCTTTATCCAATTAATAACAAAAGTATGACCTCTAAAAGTCTCTTGAATTTTGAGTTCTCGTAATGCCCAAAATGTGTGCTTGTAGGCAAAAGTAACAATTCAAAAATCACCAATCAGAGGATTTATTGCCGCACCCACTTTTTCAAATGGACAGGAAATTGTACAAATGGAGCTCTTAGTTTCCTCTTCATTTTAGAGAATTAGCAAGATAAAACCCAAAATAAAAAGACTTACAGGCAGGAAGATTAGATATATCTGCAGAAACTGCACAAGGAATTCCAAGGTTCGAAAGTGCTCCCCTAATGATTCCACATGGAAAATAGAGATGCATTCCTATGGCTTGTGCTGCTTTGTTTTCAGCCATGGCCGAAGGGTCTTGAATAGATCCAAGAGTTTCAATAGAAGGATCAACTGACATCCGCGACAGCCAACGAAAACGATTGTCTTGCAACACAAAGGTTCCCTAACAGGAGCAGTAGTTAGAGATCACTGTTGCTTAAGCAGAAATGGCACAAGCTCTCTTTAACTTATTCTGTGATTGATGTGGAACCTCAAACTTACTCTGTGATTTGTCTTCAGGTTGTCTATTTGCTTCTTGAAGACCTCAGACCAGAAGTCCTTGCATATGAATTTGATAGCCTCTAAATGATCAGTGAACCGGGGCCTATCCGTAGTATACCTAGCAAAAATAATTATATCAAGGTCAGTCGGAAAGTGAAACATGAAAGCTACGATATGATCCAACTTAATAATAATTATTTTCATAAAAAGATCCAACTTGGTAGCAGTGTATAGTCATACTGAGATCAAGGTAGGAGTGATAGATATTCTCAACTAAAAGTCACACTCCAGAAGGAAATTCAACACAATCCAGAGACTACATTACACTTCAAACTAGAACTCAGTGCAAGAACAGACTCAGGAGTTGCAACTTGGTGGCAAGCCGTCTGTAAACCCAATGAAAGCAAAGGAAATGACAAATATGAAAGATGGAGCCTAGAATTTCAGCCTACCAAGTTATGTATACTTACATCATTGCTGATCTTAATCCCTGATACAAAAGATAGTTTCACACAACTCTATCAAACGAACTAATGTAGCATCAGCAGGAAGAAGAGAAAAAGGGAAAAGAATAGAGAGAAACAGGAGAATGAGAAAGAAAGAAAGAAAGAAAGAGAGAGAGAGAGAGATCAATTCATCAAACATTATTCTATTCAAGTGTGTCAAACCAAGTGCAAACGGGTCTTGTTCATAGAGTGGAGAACCCAGCTCAAGCTAGACTCTTGGAAGTTGGAACAGCAAAAGGTTATCTCTAATTAAAACTTAAAGATAAAATCATATATAAAGACAAATCTAAGGTACAATTACGAGGATAGGTTCTAATCTAAATAATGATATGGTCAATATCTAACTAAACGGACGCAAACATAATCTAAATCCTTGGTGTAAGCACATCTACCAGCCTAGTGGGCTGGATCACCTTGGCAATCTGTGTTAGTGGGCTAGACATGTTGCCCGGTTCATAAGTCGATATGAGCACAATCTAGCCCGAAGATTATTGGTATAAGAGATACCCTAAAATCTGATACAAAAACAAAAATCTAGAACACCTATAATTGTTCTTTTTCTTTAATCATAAAATCTTCCATAGCTACGTCCCAAGCATCCTAGCTCAGTGATTGAGGCAAAGGAGTTACAACTAGGAGATTCCTTGTTTGAATCCGAGCTACAAAACTTGGTGTCACCTCATCTCCTCTAACCTTGATGAGCAGGATTACCCTGACAACCTGTGCTTGTGAGTTGGACAGGCTACCTAGGGATTAGTAGAGATTCGCCCAAGATGGTTGTACACCGCCAATATTAAAGTTAAAGTGCCTAAGGACAAGGGCAGCTGACACTAATCCTTCGTATCCGAGAAATCTCTAGCAGCCTTGGCAGTCCATTGAAGACTTCCCCTTTCATGCTATCAGCACTAGAAGCCATGAAGATACTAAATTTCTTAATGAACCAAAGACTTCTCCTTTCATGCTGATACTAGTCATTCACATCCGAGATAAAATAGCTGCTTGCTTATAGTTATCATTATTTTTTGAATGAACCATGAGAAAAAGGTGAAGTTACACACCAAGAGAATGAGTGTGCATGTTATTTGTAGTAGGACCTTAAAAACCAACATCTAAGCAAGTAAGCATATAGAAAGAACAGAATTTATTAATGTAAAAACTACTCTAGTGGAACTCTTTTTGTCCTTTCTTTGTGCGCAAAAAGATCTCCTTGTCTAGGAACAAGTTCCTTTCTCATTTTTTCAGAAAAAGAAAAGACAATTTTAGCTGACCACCTATACAAAATCACAAAGTATAAAATGAAAAAAAAAGTGCAATGAGGGGGAAGTCAAATACCCATTATAGTAGTGTCTATCAGAACCCTAGCAATGTCTCCAAATTTCATAATTAATCAAAATTGAGAGTGATGTATGAAAGATCAAGTCTCCTTATTGCAGTATTTGCTTGAAATTTGTGAATGGCGGATTGATTATTTGTTGATTGATGGGTATCCTTATAATTGATAAGCTACTAATAGGTGCAACAGTTTGTCCAGGAATCAAAACCGTGAACTCTAATATCAATATTGACGTAGCACCAGAAAAGAAATGCATAGAGAAAGATAGGAGAATGACACCGAAGAATAAGAGAGAAAGAGAGAGGGATCAATCCGTTAAATATTATCCATCAAATCAAGTGTTCCAAATTAATGCTTATAGGATGGGAGCGCTGCACAAGCTAAATGCCTAACGGTATGAAAACTTTATCTCTAATTAAGAGATAAAGTTTGTGAGAATGCACGGGAGAAAAATCTATTTTTTAAATATGATACAATGAGCTCTATATATAATACATATTCTACTCCTACTACATATGGGACTAGGACGTAATCTACTCCTACTACATATGGGACTAGGACACATTCTACTCCTACTACATATAGGACTAAAGACTATTACACAACTATCTAACAAAGTTAAAAGCAAGGGACAATGTAAAAGATAGAATCTAATCTAGGGAATGATAAAGATATACAGAATCTAAAAAAGATACAAAAATAATCCAAATCTAAAATATAAACACACTAACACAGAAATCGAGAAGAAAACTTCTACCCAAATTCATTTTCTACTACTATGAGCTCTTCCAAATCTCTTAGGAGTTGCATCACAAATTAACGCTATAAATTAATGATTGGTAGCAAGGTGATAGCGATTAAATAAGACGCAAAACTAGAAAAAGAAAAGCAAGGAGGTGATTTAAACGGTCTAGAATATGGAATAAATCATCAAGAAATCTAAAAAAGGAAAATTATGACAATCCGACATAAGAAAGTGAATTTGTTCGAGGTGACAGAATACTTGGGAATACCTTTAGGGGCTAGGTACAAGGCAAAGCAGGTGCGGCAAAAGATTGAAGAGAGATGTGAAAAAAGAATTGCTATGTGGAAAAGACAATACTTATCTCTAGGGGGCAGGATGGTGCTCATCAATAGTGTTCTTGATTCTCTCCCTACATATCTAATGTCCTTATTTCTAATGCCAATCAATGTAAAGAAAACCCTGGACAGGATCAGGAGGAATTTTTGTGGGGAGGTAATAGAGAAAAGCAAGCTTTTCATCTGGTGAATTGGGACAAGGTGATGTTCGATAAAAAAAAATAAAAAAAAGAGGTGGACTTGGCAGCAGAAATTTGTAGGCACACAACAATAGTTTACTAATGAAGTGGCTTTGGAGGTATGGAAAAGAAGATGGGAGCTTATGGAGACGGTTATATTTAATAAATTAGGGAACAAGACATTTGGTTCACAGGTCCTGTTAATTATTCCCATGGTATAGGTCTATGAAAGCACATATACACCTTATGATCAACCTTTGGTCAACACAAAGTTAAAGGTTGGTATTGGAAGACACACAAGGTTTTGGCAAGATGCTTGGATAGGACATGCCCTCTAATAACTCAATATCCTGATCTTCATTGGATTGTTTTGAATTCTAATATTTCAGTTTCTAATTGCTGGAATGTGAACAATTGGTTCTTAGCTTTTCATAGAAATTGCTTTGATTGGGAAGTACCTACATTGGCTTTACTGTTGAATGATATAGGAAAGATGGCTCTAAAGTCTAAATGTAGAAGCTCCAAACATTATTGTATAGACAAGGCAGACAAATGGACAATACTCTGTTAATTCAGGCTATAGGGAACTCAACAAGGAAGGAGGCAGCAATGAAAGTTGGTCTCGGAAGAAGCTATAGACGATGAAAGCACCCTATAAAATCATATTGTTTATTGTGGCTAGCGGCACATGACGCGTGTCAGCCTTCAGAAAAGAGGTTTTTGAATATGTAGCAGGTGCTAATTATGCAACAGTGCAGAGGAAAGCAGCAGTCATCTTTTCTTGCAATGCACTGTGACAATACAGATTTGGTCTTTATCTTTAACATTCTCCGGGGTCTTTTATGTAATACCTTATACAGTGAAAGATCAGTTAATCAGCTGCGGTACTTAGATACTTGAAAATGTCATAACTCTTGCAAACTATCTCAAAGTAATTTGAAGAATTTTATTCCCAAAAAGCACATCCAAAAGTAGTACTAGTAAATACACATGATGTATGCATTGAAATCTATAGGGAGATTATTCTTCACTTGAATCTTCAGTAAATTCACAAAAAATAATTTAGTAATAGGAAATTGGTCACCTCTCGGAAAGTTGGTGGCCGACCTGAAAACCGATGGCTTCGATGCGGCGGGCGGCGAGCTCAGGTTTGTCGGCATAGAAGCCATTGCAGTAGGAAGACACGATCTCTGTCAGTAAACTCTCCACACAGCTCTCTGATACTTCTCGAACCATTCCTATATCCTCTTCACAAAAACTGCAAATGATTTTCCAAAGGTAAAAAAGTACTCCTTATAGAATGCTGATTTTCAATGTGAAGTCCCAATATAACGATTTTTAACACTAAACCCGGTTGAATTTCCGTCTTACACTTTCAGTTGCAGCCTTTTTGAGGCCAATCACTTCTCTGACCAACTGGTCACTTCATTCCACCCATTTTACCATTTTCTTATACCCAAATAAAATCAAACTACTATTTTTATATATTTAGATTACAATTGACTTCTCATGTATTAAAGAAACAATAATTCTTTGAATTTCCATGTATCAGTATCAGATAGATCAAATCGAAATTAACAGATCTGAACCAAATCATCAAGGATGAGCGGATACACATCACACAGAGGAATACTAATAGTAAAGCAATAACAAAACGGGAAAAATCGATGAAGTAAATAAAAAAGAGAAGAAGATCGTACCTTCAAAAAATTGGTAGGAATCAAGCGAGAGCGAGCTGAAAGCAGGAGAAAATAGAAACACAGAGAGGATAATGACAATTAGGGTCTGTTTGGAAAGCCTGTATTTAATGGCTTGTTTGTTTGTTATGATGTAATTACAGTAGAACTACATGTGTTATGTTTGATGTACAAGTGTAACTACATAAGTAAATAAATACTTTTTCAAATTAACATGTAGAATCATTTTTACTGTATGATAAATATTTATATATTGAAATAAAAAAAAGGGATTGGAATGGTTGTCTTGTAATTACATCACGTAAGTACACCAATTCTTTACCCCCTATTTGGAGGGTGTAACTACTCCTTCCAAATTACTATCAGGGCGGCTTTCCAGCCATGCCCCATGACCTCTTGGACGCGCCCTGTGGCGTCCTGGCAAGCCTTCCAATGCTTAGCGTCACGGACAGTCCCGTGGTTTTGGGCACGCCAAGTGACAAGCGCGCATGTGCCTCTGTCACTCCACCGATATCCCTCGCTAGCGGCCAGCCGCAAGCAGCTGCCAACAGCGTCGCGCGCGCAGACAATGTCGCGCGCGCAGATCGTGATGCCTGAGACAAAGTTGCTGACAACGAACCTGTTTCTACCTTGTAGAAAACTAAGTCCTTTTCATTGTAAATATAGAGTAGTTTTATTCCATGTACTTTCATTATGTTTCTCTAGCGTAGTTTGGTCAAGTCTTGTAACTTTGTTTTTTTTTTTAAAGTATTATTAGAGGGATCAAGCAATCAAAAACTTTCTAGCAAGCAATTCTCTGTAGTGGTGTCTCTCCCCCTCGACACTGTGTTGCCTTCTTTTGTAATAGCTTTTATTCAATTTTCATTAGTGTTCTCTCAATTGTTGACATTGGTTTTCCGGTACGCCACTGACAATCTCGTCTAGCGTAGGGAGGGGACCTCACTCGGTGGACAACAACTGCCCTGACATCGGTTGCTTAGCCTTACGTCGCCCTTCCAAGGAATCGCAGGAAGGCGCCGTGTAGCAGTTGGTATCAGAGCCTAGGCTCGACATCGGACGAGGCAACGCATTGACATTACCACCATTTCTGACCATGGTGAATCATGGGGACCGTATTGCAGCCCTTGAGGAGATGGTTGACGTATTACGACCCATCGTGGATACGGTGCCAAAACTAAGAACCAACCTAGTGCAAAGGTTGGACGACATGGACCGCAGAATGGCCCACGCCAAAGTTGATATAGAAAACATTAGTCGCGACTCTGAAGGAGACCGACAAATGGCAGCTACTGAGGCAACCGAAATTTCTGATAAATTCGAGGGCCTTAAACAGAAGTGCGCCGAGGATTTATCCCTTAGGGCACAAGAGGCAGACAGGATGACTGCCATGCAGCAAACTATAGACGACTTGACAGGCCAGCTCAATGTTATCAATGCTGCTCTACAAGGCTTGCTTCGAGGAGGTGGAAATCAAATTGGGGGTGCTGTGAACCTCGCCCCCATGGCACAGAAACTGAAAATTCCTGAGCCAAAGCCATACAGTGGGGCTAGGAATGCTAAAGAAGTGGAAATTTTCATCGTCTACATCGAGCAGTACTTCGAAGCCGTGGGAGGCCTAGAAGAAGCCAAGAAGGTAGCAACTGCTGCCATGTATCTTCAGGGTGATGCTAAGCTCTGGTGGCGGGTGAAGTACGAAGCCATAAGGGCCGGTGAAGACGCTCTGGAGACATGGGCGGAACTGAAGGAAGCCATACGCCTACAGTTTTTCCCCGAAAATGTTGAGTACAATGCAAGGAGGCCAGACCAAATCAGTGCGGGACCACATGCGAGAATTCTCTGCACTCATGCTAAACATCCGCGACATGGGGGACAAAGAAAATCTCTTCACATTCCTGGAAGGGTTGAAACCTTATGCTCGCATGGAGCTGCAAAGACAAAGGGTAGATACCCTACCCAAGGCAATCTAAGCAGTGGAATGCCTTGGGGATTATCAAATGGAAACTCAGAATGATAGGCCACAGCTATCTGTCCGAGCGGGTTACAAAGGAGGCCAGTCTAACAATGGTGGCCCTAACAGAAGTGGGGAGATCAGAGTGCATCCAAATCTAAGGCTCCCTCCTCAGGCAGCAATAGTGTTGCGTCAAACAATAATGATCGGGGGAGAAAGCCCCCCTCAGGATGCTATCATTGCGGCGAGCCACATTGGAATAATGAAATCCCACATGCACAGATGAACGCCCATTAAGATTATGATGATGGGACGGATGACGAAGCAGATGATGAGGAACAGACCGAACAAGTCGGTGCCTTCAATGCAATTGTTGGTTTTATTTCTGAGGCATTAGCGGGAACCAGTGCTGGTATCCGCAAAAAGAAGGACCCCTTCCCAATCTCCAAGAAAGGGAAAAAGAAGATGAATAAAGGGACTCCTCCTAAGTAAGAGAGGACCTTGATGTTCGTTGCGCTAAAGGTAAATGGCAAGCCCATTCGGGCGATGATAGATACAGGTGCTACTCACAACTACTTGGCCTCAACTCAGGTGGAGCACCTTGGTATAGTTGTAGGAAAGGGCATAGGTCATGTCAAGGCTATCAACTCACCTCCTCAACCAGTGGGTGGAATAGCCAAAGAAGTACCAGTGAAGATGGGTCCTTATGAAGAAAAGTTCAACTTGCACGTGGTGATCATAGATGAATTCGAGTTGATAGTTGGGATGGAATTCTTGAGGCAAACCAACACCATGCTCGTACCATATGCGGACATGCTTTTGACGATGGGAGTAAACGGGGACAAGCCCTGCATTATTCCGTGCATGCCCATGAAGATGGCCGCTGAGAACATCTCGGCCTTACAACTGAAAAAGGGAGTCAAGAGACATGAACCTATATTCCTGGATACCCTATGCATTGAAGAGGTAGAACGCTCATCGGGTCCCTTTCATACACCCGTAAAGGAGCTACTACTGAATTTGAAGACATCATACCACAGGAAATGCCAAAGCGACTTCCGCCCAGGCGCACTGTGGATCATGAGATTGAGTTGGTGCCGGTGCGAAGCCACCTGCCCGGGCGCCTTATAGAATGTCAAAATCCGAACTCACCGAGCTTCGGAGACAATTGACGGAGATGCTAGACACAAGTATCATTGTACCCTCCAAGTCCCCATATGGGTCCCTTGTGCTTTTCCAAAAGAAACATGATGGTAGTCTACGACTCTGTGTAGATTATTGGGCTCTAAATAAAATCACTGTAAAGAAAAAGTATCATATTCCGCTCATGGAAGACTTATTTGATATTGGGGAGTGCAACGATGTTCACAAAAAATGACCTGAAGATAGGGTATTGGCAAGTCCGGATTGTTGAGGGCGATGAACACAAGACGACATGTGTGACAAGATATGGGTCGTTCGACTTCCTAGTTATGTCATTCGGCTTGACTAATGCTCAAGCCACATTTTGCACCCTGATGAACAAAGCCTTCCGAGAGTACATTGACGAATTCGTGGTGGTCTATTTTGATGACATTGTGGTTTATAGCCAAACATTGGAAGAACACCTGGAGAACTTGCGGAAGGTCCTAGCCCGGTTGCGGAAGCATGAATTATACGCAAAGATATCCAAGTTCTCCTTTTCTAAAAAACAGATCGACTTCCTCGGGCATGTCATTGAGGAAGGGCAGATCAAGTTGGACCAGCAAAAGATCCAAGTCATCATAGATTGAACGCCACCCAAGGATATCCATGCCTTGAGGGCATTCCTTGTCCTATGCAATTTCTATCGGCGATTTGTGAAGAATTACTCCTTCATCGTAGTGCCATTGACAGAACTCCTCAAGAAGGTCACGCCTTGGGATTGGGGTCCTAGGCGAGCAGAGGCCTTCAACGCATTAAAAGCGGTTATGTCTAGTAGCCCTGTCTTGGCCCTTCCTGATTTGGCCAAGCCATTCGAGGTACAAACGGATGCTTCCGACTATGCTCTTGGCGGGGTCTTACTACAAGACGGGCATCCCGTAGCATACGAGAGCCGGACACTGAAGGATGCAGAGCGACGCTACGCCGCCCATGGGAAAGAACTACTGGATAGAGGAATTATCTGTTGGGATCCCCGTTCGTGGTCAAGACAGAAAACACAGATGTTAGTCATTTCATGACCCAGCCGAAGTTGAATGGCCGACAGGCCTGGTGATAGGAACTCTTAGCAGAATTTAACTTCAACCTAGAGTATCGAAGTGGGAAGACTAATCATGTTGCTGATGCGCTCAGTCAGAGAGGTGACCTAGCATCGGTGTTCCTACTCGCCACCCTAAGGGGGAGCAAAGTAGTTACCACCATAAAAAATCAGATAGAGGATCTACTCATCAAGGACGCTGCACAGTATTTGGTTGATCTAGTAGGACAGGGCAAAACTTGCCAATTCTACATGGAGGATGGTTTCTTGAAGGTAAAAGGGAACTGACTTTATGTTCCTAAAGGAGGAGATCTGCGAAGAACTCTCCTGGCGGAATGTCATGACACTATGTGGGCCGGCCATCCCGGCGAAGAACGCACCATGGCATTACTTCGCCGTGCCTATTATTGACCCTAAATGGCCGATGACGTCGCTCAGTATGTGAGGACTTGTCTAGTATGCCAGAAGGACAAGTCCGACCGCTTAACACAAGCGGGACTCTTGGAACCACTAGCTGTTCCAAGAAGATCTTGGGAAAGTGTGTCTCTGGACTTCATCACCGGATTGCCCAAGGTCGGAGATCTCATAACTATCTTGGTTGTGGTGGATCGGTTTTCCAAGTATGCCACTTTTATTGCAGCACCTCAATATATATCAGCAAAAGATACGTCTCGACTCTTGTTCTCTCATGTTGTCAAATATTGGGGCATGCCAAAGACAGTGCTAGTGATCGCGATTCACGCTTTACTAGCAACTTTTAGACCCAACTATTTAAGTGCCTCGAGTCAAAATTGAGTCATATCTCAACTTTTCATCCGCAATCTGATGGTCAGACGGAGCGGTTCAATGGCATGTTGGAGGAATATCACTGCCACTTTGTTACCGGATCGCAGAAGAATTGGGTGAAGCTTCTGGATGATGCTCAAATGTGTTTCAATTCACAAAAGAGCTCTAGTACAAACAAAAGCGCTTATGAAATTGTTACCGGGCATCAACCGCTACTCCCACACACTGTGAATGCACCAAACATGTCCAAATCTCCTTGCGCTGCTAGCTTCTCAAAAGAATGGAAGCAGAATTTGGAGATAGTGCAGAGCTATCTTGTTAAAGCCCAAAAGCGGATGAAGAGGCATGCTGATCAGAATCGTCGCTTTGTTGAATACCAAGTAGGAGATAAAGTGATGGTTAAAATCCCAAAGAGATACTTGTTTGCAAGGGTCCATGACCCTCGCCTGTTGCAAAAATATATTGGACCTTTGTCCATTGAAAGGCGCATTGGGAAAGTTGCATACCGGGTGGATACCCCATCTTGGTGGAAAATCCATCACGTCTTCCATGTCAGTCTACTGAAACCTTTTCGGGAAGAAACGGAGGATCCTTCATGGATCCAACTCACAATACCCAGTATTCGAGGCCTCGGTTCAACCGGGAAAAAGCGGGCTGAAGCTATTCTTGATGATCGGGTAATTCATGTCTCCAGGAAGGATCACCAAGAGTTCTTGGTAAAATGGAAAGGGTGTGATGCAGAGGAGAATACTTGGGAGAGGGGAACAAACCTCAAAGCCTACAAGAGCCTAATTGAAGATTATTTTGCAAGTAAGGCGCCGAGGACGTCGCTAACTCAGGTGGGGGAGAATGTCATGGGCGGATTTCCAGCCATGCCCCATGACCCCTTGGACGCGCCCCATAGCGTCATGGAAAGCCTCCCAACGTCTAGCGCCACGGACGGCCCCGTGGTCTTGGCTGCGCCAAGTGACAAGCGCGCATGTGCCTCTGTCGCCCCACCGCTATCCCTCTCTAACGCTAAGCCGCAAGCAGCTGCCAACAGCACCGCGCACGCAGATCATGATGCCTGAGACAAAGTTGCTGACAACGGACCTGTTTCTACCTTGTAGAAAACTAAGTCCTTTTCATTGTAAATATAGAGTGGTTTTATTCCATGTACTTTCATTATGTTTCTCTAGCATAGTTTGGTCAAGTCTTGTAACTTTGGTTTATTTTTTTAAGCATTATTAGGGGGGATCAAGCAATCAAAAACTTTCATGCAAGCAATTCTCTGTACTGGTGTCTCTCCCCCTCGACACCGTGTTTCCTTCTTTTATAATAGCTTTCATTAATGCAATCAAGCTTTTATTCAATTCTCATTACTTTTCTCTCAATTCTTGACATTGGTTTTCCCGTACGACGCTGACAATCTCGTCTAGCGTACGGAGGGGGCCTCACTCGGTGGACAACAATTGCCCTGACATTGGTTGCTTAGCCTTACGTCTCCCTTCTAAGGAATCTCAGGAAGGCGCCGCGTTACATTACGCGCAATTCCTCACCAACCAAGTAATTACTTGGTCAAACAAATATACCAAAACGTGTAATTATATCCAATTACATCTAGTTTTAATTCGCATGTGACTTTCTAAACATTCTCTTAGTGCTGTCAAGCTGGTTAAAAGTTGGGGATTTTATTGTTTGTGTTTTTAGGGCGTACAAATAAATTATACACATATAATACATACATACACACACACACACACACACCACACACACACACACACACACACACACACACATATATATATATATATATATATATATATATATATAATGTGTAGGATATTATCAGCTACCGGATAAATATAATTTCGGGCGCGAACTAAAAGTGATAATACTCCCAAACTTTTAAAGGGCAGATATCGTTGGGATATTTCAATATTTGTTTTTTTCTTATTTTGACATATAAGATTAATATAACATGTTGTTATTTCAATAGTAGAATACTCCAAATTGTATTGTAGATTTGATTCTTTATTATTAATTTCAAAAGCCAAAAGTACTCTAATTAACTCGTTTACAATTCTAATTGCAGAGGTGATTCTTTCTCGTAGGAGCAACACTTGTTTTTTTCTTTTCCTCTTTTTCTATCCATCTCACTTCATTTGGAACCTCTCTTCTCTTTATTTTTCTTTCATTTTCTGTCATTTTTAATTCATTTAGCTGGTGGGGAAATCCCCTAAGATTTTATCTACCGCCATCTTTGTCATTTTTATTGCTGGGATTCTGCAATAACAAATGAATTTTTAGGTGAATGTCTTATTTCACCAAATATGAAATAAAATAATTATTGTCTAATCTACTCTTTAGTTTCAAAATGAAATATTGAAATAAGTTAAATGTGTAGACCATGGGTTATGTCGTCGACATCAGCGCCGGAAGTTCAAACAATGTTTAGATCGTTGGCTGATGTTTATTTTAATTATTTTGTATGTTAAGATAACATAAACGGAAAGTGAATATTGAAATATCTCAACAACATCTTGGCCTTCAAAATTTTTAGTGAGACTGTTAGGATCGCAAAAAGTCAGGTGTCCTGCGGGAGCTACTGAAGCAAACATTGGACGACGATAAATCAGATAACAAAAGAGAAATTTACCAAAAGAGACACAAACATTTAACGTGATTTGGTCAACTGACCTACGTCCACGGTGGAGATGAGAAATCCATTATATAAAAAGTGAGTACAAAATATCGAGAGAACAACCTCACGAAGAGGCAAACAGAAGTGACACACTACACTTGTCTCGTAAAGTTCTCCCACTAAACACGACTCTCAAACCCCTTATGGCTACATTGTGGATGCTTCTAAATGAGAAGTAAAGATCCTCAATTTATAGAAGTCCAAACATTTTCCTACAAGAAAAATGATTATCCAAACATGGAAGAATTATAATTTCCTTCTACAAAAAAAACTCAATTATGGTAAATATATTGTCTTACATCCAAGAAATAGGAAAACCAAACATGGTAAGAAAATCAAGACAATCCCTAACAATTTTTCCCCTTGGTATGGATTTTCTGACAAAATAAATTTGAACCTTCTTCACATAGCCTTCAACATGTCGCATCTCCAAATTTTCACCGCAAAGTTTGTCTCACATGAGTAGAACTTGTTGATACCCAATTTTTTCCTCCATCCATTTTTAAAATTTGCATATATACCTCCAAAATCGCTTTTTATAATAACTGGCATTTTTCCATAATTTTTCATATTTTATTAATTTCTTTTCCAATTTATTCAGTATTTTTATATTCGATAATTTTTCATAAATTATATTATAATTAATTTCAAATATTTTCCAGCTCAATATATCATTTTAAATCCTATTAGGATTTAATTCTTTCATAAATTATCCAATTTGGCATTATTTAGTTACACTTACAGCAATTTTACAATTATAGCCTAATTGTACATTTTATACCATTTAAATCACTTATTAGCCATTTTATATTTTTGATATTATCTAATTACCTTAATTTCATTTATTTAGCCTAAATTTTATTTTTTATTAATTATTTATCTATTTTAATGGGTATTTAACTTATAGCCATTTTTAAATTTCAATTTCAGCCTAACATATCCAAACCCCAGCCCAATTGAATTAACCCAATACCCAAGCCCAAATCCTACCCAAACCCGACCCAACTCTTACTAAATCCTGGTCGTTGATCAATTTTGATCAACGGCCCAGATTAAACCTTTCCTTAATTAACTCTAACCTAACCCCCCAGACCCCTCTCATTTCACACCCCTCATTTTCATCTCTCTAATCTCTCTCTATCCCTCTGGTTCTCTCTAGAACCTTCCCCTCGCCTCCTTCCTCCGATGTAGTCTGTTCATCTCCTCCGGCCACTTCTCCTGCCGGAAATCATGGCCTCTCACCATGGCTTGGCCTTTGCTTCACTTCTACGCCGGGTATCACCACCTTGAGTCCCTCAGAGGAACTAGAAGGCGGTTCACTCACCTCTCAAGGTTTCTCATGCCATTTTCAGCCACCTCCGGCCGTCTGAGTAAGATCTATGACCTCTCCGGCTAAAAGCCGGTGAAACCTTAGAGTTTTCTCATGTTCTTTGGGTTCTCTGAAACCCTAAAATTTAAGGTTTTACGATTTCTTTTAGATCTGTTATAGATCTATGTATATTGTGAGTTTATTGTTGTTTTCCTCAAAGGTTTTTCCCGATTTCTCTGAGATAACTCTTCATCTTCAACTAGGGTTTCTTGGCCCCTTTTTAAAACGTTTTTATCTTCTGATTTTAGTACTAATCTTGATTTCCAATATGTTTTTAAACGTTCTGCTTAAATCTCCTCTTTTACCCTGAAGTATTCTGACGAAGCCCCAATTTTTAGGGTTTATGTTCGTATTATTTATTATGTTTGCTTATCTATATGTTCTTCCGGATTCTCTCTGAGTTCTATGCTTCTCGCTATAGTTTTGTTGATAAGGTTTCCAACCTTCTATTGTTTCTGTGATTTTCTTGCTTAGGGTTCTCTGACCTTCATGACTATTTGTTTTAATAAGTCTGATTGTTCATAGTTTACCTAATACCGTACTGATTCTGTGCATCTCTTAGTAATATTGTGATATCCTCCTTGAATCTATAATTTTGTGCCTGTTCCTTGTAATCCCGTATTGATTTTCAAATTGTTTCCTTATTTGTGAGATGATTTCCTTAATTAGAACTGATTCTTTGAGATTTTAGTCTCATCCGTGATTCTTGTGGCTGATTTTTAGAATTGAATTGTATCCTACCTTATTTATATGCTCAAACATGCTGTCAAGTATCCAGTATATATTTTCCTTATGTGAAAGATTATGTATTTGTCCTTTATCACATGCTACATGCCTTACTACTCTTGCTATAGTAAAATTAGTTCGTAATTGATTCTTTCCCTATGTAACACCAAGTATGTCCGTTTGAATTAGAACTCCCTAATCAAAGGGAGTCCGGTCATGTGATTGATTCTGATTGAATATTACTTCCATTATTATGTTAAACCAGTACTTGTTACCTTATTTCTACTCGTTTTCAAAAGCTATAAATACTTTACTCTTTCTTTAACACACACGGACATAGATACAAACTGATTTGTGCACTCTCTCTTTCATAACTAAAGTTTCATACTCTCTCTATCCTCTCTTTTGTCTACTTGCTATTACTTTAAGTTAGCTGGCTGCAAGCCAAGGCTAACCACTGTGCATCTTCTATATTTTCTTGTATTACTTCTTTCTTCATCATACTGGTATGTTCTGATTTAAGCTTCAGTCATCAAACCAATACGTTTCTATTGATAGTTCAATTCCTTGTATTTGTTATATGTTTCTACTTATGGTTTTGCTGTTCAACATGCAATTAGAGTTCTGAATTCCCTCTACATGTTTAATTTCACTTCACCAATGTGTCTCTCTACACTTAGCCTCTGCTCCTTATATGAATCTCTTTGCCTATGACTAATATGTTAGTTCAATCATGATGTCAGTCGTTTGGTTGATATGTTACTCTAATTTGACACTTAGTTATACCCCTGACCTCCCCTGAACCCTTAGGAACCCTTGATTGTGGGTCTATGTGTGATTCTGCCTGCTTCACAGGCTGTGTATTTGTCCCTCAAACCTCTCACCCTTGTTTGTGACTGCTGGGCCACCCTGGGTCCTTTATGTGATGCTAACTTTATTTTTGTTTTGATTTTGGTTTCTCATAAAAAACTGTTTTCGTCAGTTGAACCTTTGTTCTAAAAAAGGCTGATCTTTACTAAGTCCCTCCTCTTTTCAAACTATTTTCAATACTGTTATCACTTAAACTTCCCAAACTATGAGCACATCTCACTCTACTCCTTGTTTCTTAAGTTCAGCCCCCTTCGTGTGAGCACTGCCTTGGGGACCTTTTGAGTACCCTTTGAACTCTAACACACAAGGCTGGCATTCCCACACTGCACTTACTCCATCTTGGCTATGAAATTTGGGTGTGAGCATTTCCTGGGATCCTCCGAGGTCCTTAGGAACTCTGACACACCCGGATTATGAAAGATTATGACATATGGCATTGAGGATCTGGAGACTTGGGCCTATTATTGCAGGCTCCCTATAGTTAACTTCTTCGTTTCCTATTTTTAATTATGTAATTCATATTCAGAAGTTTGTAATAATTATTTGTAAAAAATGATTCTGGGGTCGGATAGTGAAAATGGGTGGGGATATGCATGCTATAGTCTAAGTACGGGTAGAAATCATGCCTATAGGTTTACTTTCTTTTATATGTGCAATAGCAACCATGTTTAGGTACAACATGCCAAGCATGCATGCATTTAGATACCATGACATTAGGTTCATTCGTCTGCTTTTCTTTCAGCATATCATCATTCCTTGCCTTCACTTAGAAATCCTGTTCATAGGATCAATAATAACAACAAAACTGCTAACATGTAATTCTGCCCGTGTATTCTGAAATGTAACCTAATTCCTGCCTTAGAACGAATGCGCTAACAAAATTGCGATCCTATCTTACTGTGCTATATACGTAGAGGTCCTGCTTTAGGTAAAAAACAATTAAAACTATCATTCTTGCTTATCTCAGAACTATGCATCTAGAAATTTTGTATATAACCGTTCTGTATCACACTGCATTAGAAATCATGCCTTAGGGTCATACTCATTCAAATCGCACTTAGCCTAAACACATATCTCAAACAGTATGTACCTTTATATGTGTAATAGATACCACTCTCTAAGGTCTCATTTTAAAACACCTAGTTAAGCTACTAATACATGAAAAGAACCTAATTTTTTTTACCATGTCTATAAATAATTGGTAATGATTCTGCATTTTGTACGAACTTAGGTACAACATGTTTTAGGCAAAAACAACTCAAACAATTTTCTTTAATAATCTGGGTAACTACTGAGCATTATCCCACGCCTAGGCAAGCCTTAGGTAATTGAAATCATTAAACTGGAAATACCCCTTTTCTATGTGTACTGTCTAACTATCAGCATGCTTAAAATCAATAGGCAAGCCAAGACTAGGATTTCCTCTCTGAGTTACGAAATGAATCTGCCTCTTTGTTATTGTCACCTAGATACCATGCTTTAGGATCTAAACCTGGACCTTAATTTGTGTATGAGACATGTTGTTTATGTGCAATATATGTGGAGGTATATGTGAGCCCTTTCCTGTTTTCCATGTTCCCCCCTTTTATTTGCAAGTCCTATTTGTTTCTTATATGTCGCTCTAGAATTTTTACCTTTAAAACCTAAGGGTCTGCCTAGCACCTCCCTTTAGGGTAGGAGTCCTAATTTCCTCCAGGACTGATAGGAAGGGACGGGTAACAACATGCAATAGAGTTCGTGATGAATACGCGCTTTAATTACCTTCACGGGGTGGGGAAGGGTAGAATATGGATATGATGACCGGTGCGCTAATACCACGTGTAGCCCCTGTTTGAGGAGTGTCTATCGGGTATTGCATTGATGTGATCCTTATTATGCTAAACCTAGGATATCCCTCCTTCAAATATTATGTCAGTTCTTTTCCTTTCCAAAAATTCAATAACTTGAACACTTGTTTGAAATCCCCTCTTACTTGAGCCCATTTACCTGTTATTTGTAAGTTGTACGAATTCACAAAAACTATTTGGCCAGGGACCACATTTTTGGATCTTGAGGGGTTCCTAACACCTTCCCCTCGGGATAATCTCAAGCCCTTACCCGATCTCTGGTGATGCAAACTAGTTTCATGAGTTAATTACTCTAGGTGCCCTAACGCACCTTAAAAATTGTTAGGTGGTGAATCTTCTCTTTTAATAACACTCTTCCTTTAAAAGAGTTGTCAGAATGTCATAAACCCGATCCCCGCGAGGAAAAAGGGGGCGCGACAGTACTCTGATCAAATTTCTCAGATAAAATCATGATTACCATCAAATAGGTTGCGGCCAGAACTAAATCCATCAAAATGAACATGTCTCGAACCTCGCTCGGATACCACTTGCTAGGACCGTAAAAACTCAGGTGTCATGCGGGAGCTAGTAACGCAATAATTGAACGACAATAAATCTGACAACAAACCCTTTTGATGTGTCCTTTCTTGCCACAGTGGTTGCATGTAATATTATGGTATTTGGACCTTGACTTACTTCTACTATTACCTCTATTCCTCGAGCCTATTGTTCTATCTCTCCCCCCGTCTTTTGTAACCAAGATATATGCTTGTGAGGATGAACCCTGAGATTTTCTTCTTACTTCCTCGTACAACACACCACTCTTGGCATATTCCATGGTCACCTTACCTGCAGGAGCTGAATTTGTCAAAGAAACAGAGTTTCCCACGAGTCTAGCAGAGTATTAAGAAGCTAAAGTCCTTGTATCTCATCATCAAAATTAACTCTCATTCCAGACAGCTTATCAAGGACGCCCTGAAAATCATTTATGTGATCAAGGATAGGGCTGCCTTCCTTGTATTTAAAGGTCATCAATTGCTTTAGCAGGAACAACTTGTTGTTCCCAGTTTTTGAAGCATAAAGAGTCTCTAGCTTTTCCAACAATGATCTCGCATGTGTCTCGTTTAAAATATGGTTGCGAACATTATCTTCAACCCATTGTCGTATATATCCACATACTTGTTGGTGTTCAGAATCCCAATCTTCATTAGATATTCTCTCGGGTTTATGAGCTACAAAAACGGGTAGATGCATCTTCTTTACGAACAACAAATCTTTCATCTTGCTTCTCCAAACATTATAATTTCTCCCATTTAAACATACCATCTTGCTCATATTCGCTCCATTCCATAAGAACTTGGATAAATAACCAAGGATCTGATACCACTCGTTATGACCGACAAAAATCAGGTGTCATACGGAAGCTAGAAAAGCAAATCTTGAACGACGATAAATCATACAACAAAGAAATATACCAAAAGAGACACAAACATATAACGTGATTCAATTAATTGATCTACATCCACGACAGAGATGAGCAATCCACTATATAAGAAGAGAGTACAACATATCAAGAGAACAACCTCGCGAAGAGGCAAACACAAGTGACACATTAACACTTGTCCCGTAAATTTTTCCCCCTAAACACGACTCTCAAACCCCATATGGCTACATTGTTAATGCTACTGAATGAGAAGGAATGATCCTCAATTTATAGAACTCCAAACCTTTTCCTACAAGAGAAAGGACTAGCCAAATGTGGAAGAATTTTAATTTCCTTCTACAAAAAGAAAAACCCTATTGATACCCAATTTTTCTTCATATTTCTCAAAAAATACATATATACCTTCAAAATAGTGCATGAGCATCATCAAGTATTTTTTCCATAATTTTCTATAACGTTTAAGGCTTTTAATCAATTTATTCCTGCATTTTATTATATAAATAATTATTAATTGCATCTCAAATAATTTTTTTTGATGATTTATCATTTAATTTTCATCATCTATATCTATATTAAGCTTTAAATATTTTTATATACTTATTATAATTGTATTTTTGCATCATTAGGCTAAAATTGTATATTTTGCAATAATAGCACATATATATATGCATAATTACATTATTTATACAAGAAAATGACTTTTTATACTTTTATAATGAAGTAATTGTTTAAATCATTTTCATGCACAAGTGATATTTTTTTATTTATTAATTATTTTTTATACATTATTTTATAATTAATTGGGTATTTAAAATATAGCCCCTAAAAACCCAATTTCGGACCTAGCCCGATTACCCACACTACCCAATTACCCCAACCCAATAACCGTAGCCCAAAACCCCTTAACCCAGACCCAGACCCGTTCAAAACCCCGACCCAATCCCCTTTTAAAATCACAGACGTTGATCCCTGAAGATCAACGACTAGTATCACCCCAAACCTTTTAAATTAAACCATCCGCCCAAACCCTAATCTATTTTCACCAAATCACCTCCTCTATACTCTCCTTCTCTTCTTCGTCTGTTTCTTCTCAAAACCCTAGCGCCATCAAGCAAACCTCCCTGATTCCTTACCTTATTTGGCCCATTCTCCTTACTGGCTACCCGATTTTGGTATTTCCTAATGTCTTGCCTAAAATGGCAAACATATCTTGAGAGATTCGAACCAAATCTAGTTCAAAATCCTTAACTATTGTGTATTCTGTCCCTGTTCATCCCCTATTCTTTGGGAGTACGATTGTTTTACGTATATCTTGTGGATTCTTACTTAGCCCTAAAGGTTAGGGTTTCAGATTCTCTTTAATTCAAACCTAAACTGGCTCAAACTTTGATTTTTAGCATTATCTCGTCTATATTTACTTCATTATGCGCAAATCTGCCTATTCCTGTTAATTTCCTCTATTTTCCCTATATTAGGGGTTTAGATCTTTTTCTTGTTCGATTCTTTGTTGCTTTTTAAATAAATCTCATGTCTATGTTCTTATTTTGCCCTTGTTTCTCTGCTGATTTTATGGTTTACCCTAAGTTAGGGTCTCTGACCTTTTATTTTTGGGACCAGATCTGGTTCGATTATGTGTTCTTTGAGTACATTCCTGTCTATGTTCATTTTATGAAGTATGTGACTCTTGCCTTTTATTTTTGCCGACTTATGAAGGTTTACCTAAAATTTAGGGTTTAAAATCTTTTACTGATTTCCTTTTACTCTTTTCTTTCTCGTACAATACTGATATTTTCCTTATTCTGTTCAATCTACCATGTTTCCATTATTTCTTTACCTTATTTGCCTTGAGACTGGTTGTTAATTGATATTTTCCTTATTTTAAATGTTACTTGCCTGATTACACGTTGTTAGGGCCTGTTAATTGACTGAACTCTGACTTCAATTGATTTTATGATTAATTTCTTTCCTTACCTATATGTGTTTGATCACTTCCCTTATTTGTTCGCCTAATTGAATACTATTTAAACCCTTTCCCCTTTCCTCTTTAAGACAAACTTGATCTCACTGAAACTTATTCTTTACTCTAATTCTCTTTTCTCATTGTTGCTGGTCTTGGCCGACTGAAAGCGAAGGCCAATTGATTCTGGACTTACTGTTGAGGTTACTTGCTTTCCTGCTTAACTGGTAAGCCCTAATCCTTTGTCGTTTTATTCATTATGTTTCACAATATGTGTTGCTCAACCAACATGCTTAAACTCTGAGTATGATTTTGCAATTTTATATGATTCTATGATTTCATCTA
>MDKH01138859.1:0-15875 GCA_005239495.1 Nicotiana undulata | reverse complement strand
GGAGCCTCGGAACACAGATAAGGCTTAAATTACATAAGATGACCTTTTGGGTCATCACATTTGCGAGATCAGAGGCATGTGCAAAATACCAGATGCACTGCAGAGTTTTCTTAAGTCTAAATCGCTCCGTAGCCTACCCAAAACTCACCCGAGCCCTCGGGGCTCCAACCAAACATGCACGCAGGTCTAAAAATATCATATGGACTTGCTCGTGCGATCAAATCATCAAAATAACATTAAAAACTACGAATTTAACCTCAAACTCATCATTTTTCTCAAGAACACTTCAAATTTACTATTTTCATAACCGGACGTCCGAATCACGCCAAATCAACTCCGATTCTCACCGAATTTCACAATTAGGACTTAAATATTATAACAAACCTGTACTGGGCTCCGGAACCAAAATACGGGTCTGATACCAACGATTTCACACATTAATTCATTTTTTTTATTTTCTTAATAATCCAGCAAAACAATTTTCTTTAAATATTGATTTCTAAAGTTAGGGACCTCGGAATTCAATTCCGGGTATACGCCCAAGTGCCATATTTTACTGCAGACCTCCCGGGACCGTCGGAATATAGATTCGTGTCCGTTTGCTCAAAATATTGACCGAAGTCAACTAAAACCAAATTTTAAATTCCAAAATAATTATTTCTCATATTCACATAAAAGCTTTCCGGTTTCACGCCCGGACTGCGCACGCAAATTGAGATAAATAAAATTTATCTTTTTAAGGCTAATGAGCCCGGAATGGAGTTTTAATTCATAAGATGACCCTTTGGGTCATCACAATCTCCACCTCTAAAATAAACGTTCGTCCTCGAACGGATATAGAAAATTACCTGAACTGGAAAACAAGTGGGGATATCTACTCTGCATGTCCTACTCGGACTCCCAAGTAGCTGCCTCAAACAGGCTAACCTTTCGCGCTCGAACTAAAGGATAACTCTTTGACCTCAACCGACGAACATGCCGGTCCAAAATGGCTACCGGCCCCTCATCATAAGTTAAATCTTTGTCCAATTGGACAGAGCTGAAATCTAACACGTGGGATGGGTCACCAAGATATTTTCGGAGCATAGACACATGGAATACCGGATGAACTGAGGATAACCCTGGAGGCAACGCACGTCTATAAGCTACCTCCCCCACTCTATCAAGAATCTCTAATGGCCCGATATACCTAGGGCTCAACTTACCCTTCTTCCCAAATCTCATAACACCCTTCATGGGTGATACCCGGAGTAATACTCTCTCTTCACCATGAATGCCACATCACAAACCTTACGGTTGGCATAACTCTTTTTCCTGGACTGAGCTACACGAATTCGATCTTGTAGAACCTTGACCTTATCTAAGGCCTCTTGAACTAAGTATGTACCCAATAACCGAGCCTCTCCCGGCTCAAACCATCCAACCGGCGATCTGCACCGTGTTCCATGTAATGCCTCATAGGGAGCCATCTGAATGCTCGACCGGTAACTATTATTGTAGGCAAACTCTGCTAACGGCAAGAATTGATCCTAAGAACCTCCAAAATCATTAACACAGGCGCATAGTATATCCTTCAAGATCTGAATAGTACGCTCGGATTGCCCGTCCGTCTGAGGATGGAATATTGTGCTCAATTCAACTCGCGTACCCAACTCACGTTGAACTGCCCTCCAAAAGTGCGAGGTAAACTGCGTACCTCGATTATAATTGATAGACACGGGCACACCGTGAAGGCAAACAATCTCTCGAATATATATATCTCTGCCAACCGCTCTGAAGTATAAGTACTTTCCACTGGAATGAAATGTGCTGATTTAGTCATCCTGTCCACAATAACCCAAACGGCGTCGAACTTCCTCTGAGTCTGTGGGAATGCAACAACGAAGTCCATAGTGATACGCTCCCACTTTAACTCAGGAATCTCTATCTGCTGAAGCAAACCACCGGGTCTCTGATGCTCATACTTTACATGTTGGCAATTCAAACAACGAGCCACATAAGCAACAATATCCTTCTTCATCCTTCTCCACCAATAATGCTGCCGCAGGTCCTGGTACATCTTGGCAGCGCCCGAGTGAATAGAATACTTAGAACTGTGAGCCTCCTCAAGGATCAACTCACGAAGCCCATCAACATTAGGCGCACATATACGACCATGCATCATCAAAACATCGTCATCTCCAACTGTAACTTTCTTGGCACCATCGTGCCGAACTGTGTCCTTAAGGACCATCAAATGTGGGTCATCATCCTACCGATCTCTGATACGCTCAAATAAGGAAGACTAAGCGACTGTACAAGCTAAAACACTGATGGGCGAGATATCCAACCTCACAAACTGATTAGCCAAAGTCTGAATGTTTGAAGCTAACGGTCTCTCACCGACTGGAATATATGCAAGGCTGCCCATACTCACCGCCTTCCTACTCAGTGCATCGGCCACTACATTGGCCTTCCCCAGATGATACAATATAGTGACCTCATAATCTTTCAATAACTCTAACCATCTCTTCTATCTCAAATTAAGATCCTTTTGCTTGAACAAGTACTAGAGACTGCGATGATCCGTGAAAACCTCACACGACACACCATAAAGATAGTGCCTCCTTATTTTCATTGCGTGAATAATGGCTGCCAACTCTAAGTCATGGACAGGGTAACTCTTCTCATGGACTTTCGACTGCCAAGACGCATATGCAATCACCCTGCCCTTATGCATCAATACCGCTCCAAGCCCAACACGGGAAGCATCACAATATACCGTGAAAGATCCTGAACCTGATGGTAACACCAACACCGGTGTTGAAGTCAAGGCTGTCTTGAGCTTCTGAAAGCTTGCCTCACACTCATCCGACCATTTGAATGGGGCACCTTTATGAGTCAATTTAGTCATTGGAGCTGATATAGATGAAAACCCCTCCACAAAACAACGGTAGTAACCCGCCAAACTGTCACGACCCGAAATTCCCACCGTCGGGACCGTGATGGCGCCTAATGTTGAACCCGCTAGGCAAGACAACGTGAATGTTTAACTTATTTTATTCCTTTATTACCATTCAATAACAGGTGAAATACAACACTAACATAAATGAAAGTACAAATGAAGCAAAATATATTAACTCAATTCAAGGCCTTTATGAGGTTTCATAATACCAATCCCAGAATTTTGGAGTCACAAACTCACGGACTGTCTATGAATAATACATATAATGGTCTGAATGAAATAAGTACATATGTTTCTGAAATAGTTAGAACAGAATACAAAAGAAATAGGAGGGGACGCCAAGGCCTGCGGACGCCAACATGACTACCTCGGTGTCTCCACGTGGACTGAAAGCAGCCTCCTCGCTCTAATGCCCGTAGTGTCCTGTACTGGGATCTGCAAAACAAAGATGTGCAGAGTGCAGAATAAGTACAACCGACCCCATGTACTGAGTAAGTGTCGAGCCTAAACTCGGGGAAGTAGTGACGAGGCTAGGACACGACAACCAAAACAACCTGTGCAATTTAATAATATTCGGAGAAAATAATAATAACAGGAATTAAACAACTAAGTACAAAGAAAAGGGAAACATGCTGGGGGAAAGAAATATCAAATAAAGTAAATAATGAAATAAGACAACAATTCAATATCAACCTGAACAACAGGAAATAACATCACAGAGAAAAACAGTGCACGACATCACTATTCGTGCTTTTACTCTAATCCTCACCAAATAATAAATGCAAGTGCACGGCATCACCCTTCGTGCTTTTACTCTCATCCTCACAATAATCAATAGAACGGCACGGCATCACCCTTCGTGCTTTTAATATCATAATATGGCACGGCATCACCCTTCGTGCTTTTACACTCTCATCCTCACAATAATCAATACACGGCATCACCCTTCGTGCTTTACACTCTTCCTCACAATAATCAATACACGGTATCACCCTTTGTTCTTTACACTCTTACTCACCCAAACAATATCAATAACAGAAGTCCGGCAAGGAAAAATTAACAATATGAACCATAATAATAATCATAACATCCCGGCAAGGGAGACAACGGTAGAACTATCACCATCCTGGCAAGGGACACAACTATAACCAATCTAACTCAAGTAAATATATTCACATAAAATTTCTCAACCGAAACCAATACTCAACAATATTCAATACCAAGGATTTCCACCAAAAGGAATAACCACAAGGAGAAACTCAAGCTATAATAAAGTAAATATCAATGAAAAACCACATAATTCACGATATCCGACTCACATGCATGCTTTACACCAACGTATATCCGTATAGGTACTCTTCACCTCATCTATACGTTGAACATGATATTAACACATAGCAAATAGGACACAACACCTATTCCCTCAAGCTAAGGTTAGGCCAAACACTTACCTCGACTTCCACGACCAAAATCAATCCTCAATCACCGCTTTCCCTTTTGAATTTGACTCCAAATCAATTGTATCTAGACATAATTGAATCAATAACATCAATAAACGTTAAATAATTCAATTTCAATGCTTAATTATAGGTTTTCTAGCATTCTTCCCAAAAAGTCAAAAATCGACCCCGGACCCGCTTGGTCAAAACATGAGGTTCGGACCAAAACCCGATCACCCATTCACCCACGATCCCGAATATGTAATTAGTTCCGTAATCCGACCCCAAAACGTGGTCTAAATTCCAATTATTCAAAAAGCTCTAACTCTAGCCAAATCCCTAATTTTCTACCCTTAAGAACATAATTTAGGACAAGAAATCTAATGGGTTTTAATGAAAATTGAACAAAACGAGTCTAAGAATACATACCTATGGTTTTGTGGTGAAATCCCTCTTCAAAAATCGCCCAAGTTTGAGTTCTAGAGAGAAAGTTATGAAGTTTTGAAGAATTCCCGTTTTTAGCTACTGTCTTTAAAAACTGGACACTGTCTCTATGCGTTCACGTGCCTTGGCTGCGTTTGCATAGGCTTAATTCCCTTGGCCTATGCGTTCGCGAGCCAAGCGTCGTGTTCGCACAGTGTAAAATGGCCCCCCATCCCCAGCTCCCTTTTAAAGCAGTGTGTTCGCACTGGACTAGCCGCGTTCGCATAGGCTTAAGTCCCCTGGCATGTGCGTTCGCGAGCCAGTCTATGCGTTCGCATAGAGTAACCCATCCCCCTTCCCCGTTTATGATGTGCGTTCGCATGGGTTACCATGTGTTCGCATAGTGCAAATACCTGGACACCAGCAACAACATAAAAACACCAGATTTTCTAAGTCTTAACCACTCCGACACCTATCCAAAACTCACCCGAGCCGTTGGGACTCCAAACCAAACATGTACACAACCTCAAAAACATCCGAAGGACTTACTCGTGCGATCAAATCGCCAAAATAACATCTTAAACCACGAATTTAGCATTAAAATCAAAGAAAAATTTCAAAACTTCCAAAGTATCAAATTTCACAACTACGGGTCCGAATCATGTCAAACGACTTCCGTTTCTTACCAAATTTTACACACATATCATAATTATCATGTTGAACCTGTACCGGTATCTGGAACCAAAATACGGTCCCGATACCATAAATTTCAAATATAATCAAATTTCTAAAATCTCTTATATTTTCAGAAAAACAATTTCTTTCAAAAATTCATTTCTCGGGCTTGGGACCTCAGAATTCGATTCCGGGCATACGCCCAAGTCCTATATTTTCCTACGGACTATCTGACACCGTCAAATCACGGGTCCGGGTCCGTTTAACCAAAATGTTAACCAAAGTCAACTTAAATTTAATTTTAAAGGTAAATTTAGCATTTTTCTCAGTTTCTCATATAAAATCTTCCCGGCTATACGCCCGGGTTGCGCACGCAAAATGAAGCGAGATAAAAAAGAGGTTTTCAAGGCCTCGGATGACCTTTTGGGTCATCACACAAACCCACGAAGCTCCTGATTTTCGTGGCTGAAGTGGGTCTAGGCCAATCTTTTTAGTATCTACCTGAATACCCTCTGCTGATACGATGTGACCCAAGAAAGCTACTGAATCCAACCAGAACTCACACTTTGAAAATTTTGCATACAACTGATTATCCCTCAAAGTCTGGAGCGCTATACGGAGGTGCTGCTCATGCTCCTCTCGGCTACGGGAGTATATTAGAATATCATCAATGAACATAATTACGAAGGAATCCATATGAGGCTTGAAAACCCGATTCATCAAGTCCATAAAGGCTGCTAGGGCATTAGTCAAGCCAAAGGACATCACCAGAAATTCGTATGCCCATACCTCGTCCGAAAGGTTGTCTTAGGGACATCAGATGCCCTAATCTTCAACTGATGGTAGCCCGATCTCAGATCAATTTTTGAAAACACCCTGGCACCCTTAAGCTGATCAAATAAATCATCAATTCTCGGCAATAGATATTTATTCTTAACGGTGACTTTATTCAATTGCCGACAATCTATGCACATTCTCATAGATCCATCCTTTTTTTTCACGAACAAAATCGGTGCACCCCAGGGCGAGACGCTTGGTCTAATGAAGCCCTTATCAAGCAAGTCTTGCAACTGCTCTTTCAATTCTTTCAACTCTGGTGGGGCCATTCGGTACGGAGGAATAGAAATGGGCTGAGTGCCCAGAGCCACATCAATGCAAAAAATTAATATCCCTGTCGGGTGGCATCCCCGGCAGGTCTACAGGAAACACCTCGGGAAACTCACGAACAATAGGCACTGAATCTATTGAAGAAACTTCAGCATTAGAATCATGAATATGAGCCAAATAAGCCAAACACACCTTCTCAACCATGCGACGAACCTTGGCATAAGAAATCACCCTGCTAGGAGAATGACCAGGATTCCCTTTCCACTCTAATCAAGGCAACCCAGGCAAGGCTAAAATAACTGTCTTGGAGTGACAGTCCAAGATGGCATAATAAGGTGACAACCAGTCCATGCCCAATATAACATCAAAATCGACCATATCAAGAAGCAGAAGTTCCACACTAGTTTCAAGACCCTCTATAACGACCATGCACGAACGATACACACGATCTACAATAATAGCATCCCCCACCGATGTAGACACATAAACAGGGAAACTCAAGGAATCACGGGGCACAACCAAATACGAGGCAAAATATGATGACACATAGGAATAAGTAGACCCCATATCAAACAAAACTGAGGCATTTCTATTGCAAACAGAAATGGTACCTATAATAACATCATCGGAAGACTCCACCTCAGGTCTAGCTGGAAATACATATAGTCGAGGTTGGGCTCCACCACCCTGAACTATGTCTCTGGGAGGACCTCTGATAGGCGGACCTCCACCTCTAGCGGGCTGGCCTCCACCCCTAGCGGATTGACCTCCACCTCTAACAATCTGGCCCCTACCTCTAGCTACCTAACCCCTACCCCTGGTTGGCTGGGCAGGTGGTGCTGCAGCTGGTGCTGGAACTATGGCATGAGAACCCTGGTACTAATGCTGATTACCCGAAAATCTCGGACAAGCTCTACAAACATGCCCATATTCACCACACTCAAAGCATCCCTCCTGATATGAAGACTGACCCTGACGAGCCGGCTGAACTCGATAATAACTCTGCAGAGGAGGTGCTCTGATAGGAGCTGATGGTGCACTGTAGACGGGTTGAGCAGAAGGAGACGTATAAGAACCACGACCGCCTGAGGTACCAAGTGAAGCCTGAAGTGCTGAATGGAATGGCCTGGAAGAATGGCCTCTACTAAAATTAAACTCGCCTCCATATGAAGCACTCCTGAATCCACCAGAATGGCGAGGTCTCTTATCTGACCCCTGACCTCCCATCTCGAGAACCGTCTCGACTCTACTGGTCACATTATCCGCATCCTGAAAGGAAATCTCAATCCCTGTCTCTTTGGCCATCTGCAACCTGATGGGCTGAGCAAGGACCTCAATAAATCTCCCGACCCTCTCTCTTTGTGGGCAACAAAAGAATATCATGCCTAGACAAATCCACAAAGCGATTATCATACCGGGTAACCGTCATGCTGCCCTGCTGAAGTCGCTCAAACTGATGACGATTCTCCTCTATAGTAGTGATAGGTAGAAACTTCTCCAAAAAGAGGTGTGAAAACTGATCCCAAGTCAGAGCATATTACCCAACTAGTCTAGTCAACAAATAATACCTCCACCATTTCTTGGCGGAACCAGTCATCTGAAAAGTATCGAAGCCGACCCCATTGGTCTCCCAAATACCCATGTTCTGAAGAACCTCATGACAGATCAAGATATTCCTGAGGATACCCTGAAGTAGCACCACTGACATAACACATGGAAAAGCTTGATGAACCTGACCAATCTCCACAAGGCATCGGTGGACATAATTGCCCCATCAACAAGCGTAGCTGCAGCAACTGGCTGAATTACCCCAACTGGATTGGCTGCTGGGGTCTGAATCTGAGGAGTAGTCTGATCAGGAATATGGGTAGCAGGAGTTTGAACTCCTCCTCCATCCTGAGCTACAGCTGCTGCCATGGGGACTGTGCCTGCTGGGCTACGCTCTATAGGGCCCACTAATCGGATCAAAGCATCCTGAAGCACCGGGGTAGCAATAAACCCATCTAGGACCTGAGATGGTCCCGCTGGAACGGTCTTAGCTGGGACCCCCTCATTAATCTCTATCTGGGGCTCTACAGCTGGGGCTGCTGTATGAGCAATGCGCTGAGTCCTGCCCCTGCCTCGGCCTCTGCCCCTAGTAGGAGTTGTTGCTGCTGGAGGACCTGATTGTTGGTCAGCGGAAGAGGAATCACGTGTTCTCGCCATCCGCGAGAGAATAGAAGAGTCCAATCAGTATTTGAGATAACAAGAATCGCACGACATAGTAGAAATAAAAATTGAGTTTGTTCCTAGATTTATAGCCTCTGAGAGACAAGTACATACATCTTTGTACCGATCCTTCAGACTCTACTAAGTTAGTTTGTGAATTGTGAGAGCTAGGAAACCTAGTGCTCTGATACCAACTTGTCACGACCCAAAATCAAAACCCTCGGGATCGTGATGTCGCCTAACACCATACTTGCTAGGGAAGCCAATGTTAGAATTTAGATAACCGTATTCTTTTACAAATTTATTTAAACATAAGTAAACAGTTTAAAATGAGTGCGAAATATATTACTATTCAACAAATGATATCAATAATAATTAAGTAACGAAACAAAACCACGAAACTAATGCTAATTTTGAATTACCTAGGGTCTGGTGTCACAATTCACAAACTACTAAGAATACTACAAGTATTTGGCTGAAAAAAATATATCTCTGTTTTGAATGAAATAAAACAACAATCTAAATAACGTAGAGAAAACTCCAGAAATCTGCGGATGCCAGCAGATCTACCTTGTGTCTCCGTGCGAATAATATCAACTACTACTTTTACCTAGCTCTGGCCGGTACCTGGATCTGCACAAGAAGTGCAGAGTGCTGTATGAGTACAACTGACCCCATGTACTGGTAAGTGTCGAGCCTAACCTCGACGAAGTAGTGACGAGGCTACGACGGGACATTTATAATATAAATTGTGAACAATGTATAATAAAGCAAGAAGGAAATAATAACAAATTAAATAGTAACTTGCAACAATTAATAAAATAACTCGGTTAACTTTTCCAGATGTCAGCTATAACTAATCCTCACGAAAATTTTCAAGTTTCAATTTTAAATAACCTCAAGTGCAGAATATGAAATGACAACTATAAAACAGTGAGTATTCCAGTCCTTATATTTTAAAATAAGTAAAACATGAATATCCTCCCTTATTTCTCCTTGTTGTGGCGCGCAACCCGCTCCCACCTGTCCACCCTTATTGCTCTTCCCTATATATATCACCCTTATTTCTCCAGTTGCGGTGCGCAACCCGATCCCACCTGTCCACCCTTATTGCTCTTCCCTATATATATCACCCTTATTTCTCCAGTTGCGGTGCGCAACCCGATCCCACCTGTCCACCCTTATCACTCTTTGGTGCGGCGTGAAAACCGCTCCCACCAGACAATCACATCACTTTATTTATAAAAGATTTCATAATTTAGGTCAAAGCATTTCATAATATTTATGTCTCAGTAATTGTAAACAAAAAGTTGTACTATTCATAAACTTCATCAATTATCATTTCACAATGAAACCAACCGGAATGTATCATAAAACACTATCAACTAACTCAATCTTTTATGTAGCACAATGAAGCCAAGGGAACAACCAACACTTCCAAAATACTTGAAACAATACTTAATAACATGTTGACGAAAACAAGTAGATATGGAGGCATCAAAATCATGAAGACAATCAAAACAGGAATATAATGAATTGAAAATGCGGAAAAGAATTATGTTGAACAGATAATTTGGTGGTGAATAGAGACTCGTCACCTCACCTATACACCACACACATGCAAATTCACATAGCATTTAAGTTGGGGATTCCTATTCCCTCAAGTCAAGGTTAAACCAAACACTTACCTCAATTTCACAAGTAATTCACTGCTCAAGCACAAATTTTGTTTAGAATTTGCCTCTAACCCGCTCGAATCTAATCACAATTGGGTTCAATATCATTGATTATTGCTAAAGGCATTAACTTTAATGAAAAATCATGGTTTTTCTATGTTTTCCTATCAAAAGACAAAAATCGACCCCAGGCCCGCTTGGTCTAAACTCGAGGTTCGGACCAAAATCCATTTACCCATTCTCCCCCGAGCCCGGATATACAATTAGTTTTGGAATCCGACCTCAATTCGAGGTCTAAATTCTCAAATTTTGAAGTTCTTAAGTTCTACCCAATATTGTCGCATTTCCCAGACCCGCAGCCTTCGCATTTGCGAGATCAGAGGCCTGTGCAAAACACCAGATGCACATCTGAGTTTTCTTAAGTCTAAATCGCTCTGTAGCCTACCCAAAACTCACCTCAGCCCTCGGGGCTCCAAACCAAACATGCATGCAAGTCTAAAAATATCATACGGACTTGCTCGTGCGATCAAATCATCAAAATAACATCAAAAACTATAAATTTAACCTCAAACTCATGATTTTCCTCAAGCACACTTCAAATTTACTATTTTCACAACCGGACGTCCGAATCACCTCAAATCAACTCTAATTCTCACCGAATTTTACAGTTAGGACTTAAATATCATAACAAACAAGTACCGGACTCCGGAACCAAAATACGGGCCTGATACCAATGATTTCACACATTAATTCATTTCTTTATTTCCTTAATAATCCAACAAAATAATTTTCTTCAAAGTTTGATTCCTAAAGCTAGGGACCTCAAAATTGAATTCCGGGCATACGCCCAAGTCCCATATTTTACTGCAGACCTCCCGGGACCATCGGAACACGAATCCGGGTCCGTTGCTCAAAATGTTGACCGAAGTCAACTAAAACCAAATTTTAAATCCCTAAATAAATATTTCTCATATTTTTACATAAAATCTTTTCGGTTTCACGCCTGAACTGCGCACGCAAATCGGGGTAAATAAAATTTATCTTTTTAAGGCTTATGAGCCTGGAATTGAATCTTAATTCATAAGATGACCCTTTGGGTCATCACAAAAACCAATCGTCCCTTTTACACATAAGTGTACGGATACATCCCTCAAATTGGAATTTCATGTTTACCGTTTACTTTTTTAGTTTCTTGAAGTAAAAGGGAAGTCCGATGTACTAAGCTACCGCTATGCGCGGGATCCGTGGAAGGGCCGGACCACAAAAATCTATTGTACGCAACCTTACCTTCCATTTATGGGAGAGACTGTTTCCACGATAAAGAAATAGACTAACCTGAATTCAATATAGTAGTAGCAGATAGCTTTCTATAATATTGACAATTTTTTATTGTAGTTTCTGATAAATTTAAGAGCGAAATGGTAATTTTTAGACTATATTTTGTTTCCTTGCTATAGCGAACTAAGAATATTTAAATATTATTCTGAAATGACAGTTCAATCTCAATTCAATATGACTGCAATATGACATGTGCACATACAGTATTATCATTAATCATAGTAGTTAACATTATACCACTTGTACAGTATTATCATTAATAATAGTAGTTTACACCATGGGCGAATGTACCACTGTATCCACAAATTCGATTTGACTCATAACTTTAGATGCGGAGTATAAATTTAGGTAGAATACATAATTGGATCTTTAAATTTGATCTTTTTTGTTATTTGGACACCTATACATAGAATTATTCCTATCAAACCCTTCAACTAAACCACATATGTACCCATTAGACACTTTGTAGTGACATGATTGGGTGTGTGCCTGTGTGGGAATCGAAGGACGCATGAACATGAGAAAAAAGTTGTTGATTACTATTATATTATTATTATTATATTCTAATATATTATTTCAATTAAAGCTAACTTTTACCCTATATTCTATTTCTCTTCTTCTTCCCGTGAACCCATCATTTTTCCTCTTAATATTTTTTAAAAGAAAGCTTAGTGTGCATGGATTTGACTATTCTCATTTGGCATGCTTGTTCTCTTTACACGACACTTGTAAGCTACATCAACTTAGACGTGGAATAGAGAGAATAGCATGATATTTAAGTGAAATCGAAATAAGAAGAAGTGAGATGAAATTGAACGGAGTAAAATTTTCAGCGAGCTTTTTAGGGCACTAAGTCGCCAGAGCCGACGGTCAGGTTTTCCATTATCTGAAAATGAGTTTCAATTTGTTTTGGGGGTTAATTCTATAAGGTGGAATATTTTAAGGTGTTAAAGGCAACTGTAGTACACGCGTTTAATTTTTATAAAACTTTTTCTCATATGGTCAACAAAGTGTCTATTTGGTACAGATGTGATTTAGTTGAAGGGTCTGATAGGAACAACCCTATGTTTAAGTGTCCAAGTGACAAAAAAAGTCAAGTTTAAGGGTCCAGTTATGTATTATGCCATAAATTTATGTGTGAAAAATTTATTAAAATTATAGTAATAAATAGTACTAGACATGAATCCATAACTTTAAGAGCCCGTTTGGCCATAAACATTTTTTCACTTTTTTCGATTTTTATTTTTTACTTTTTTCGAAATCAGTATTTGACCATAAAATTTTCGATTTTCGCCACAAGATGCATTTTGGAATTTTTCGAAAATATTAAAAACTCCAAAACCTTATTTTTCAAAAATTTCACACAAAAATTCAAAAACAACCTAAAATTATATTCATGTCCAAACACAACTCTAGGTTTCAAAATCATTTTCACTTTTTTTGGAATTTTACAATTCTTATGTCCAAACGCTTATTAAAAATATAATGAGCTCTATATTAAAAAACTTAAATGTTGAAGTGACAGAGCTTAAACCTTAGATCCATATCTGGTCAACACATACTAACTTTTATGGTTAAATTGTTGGAAAACGATCGCCTAGCAAAAGATATTGCATGGTCGTGGTGCTTTTCCCTATTACTATATATAGATCCGTGAAAAGGAAAATACTGTCATTGATCGATTAAATGAAAGCCAAGGCTGGTAATCAGAAAGTGAAAGCTAACATTGATAGTATTATAGCATTTACGCTTTCTTTTACCTATTTATAGAGTGCATGCACGTGACATTTTTAGAGTACTATTAAGTATTCTCTCAACGAAATTCTTTTCAGTGAAGGGGAAAGGGAAGTGTATACGTTGTAAATATTAAAATGTATATTCGATTTTATTTAATATCTTTTAAATCGCATTTAGAAACCATCGTTGTTCATGCGTTACCTCCTTTGAGCTCGAGTTATTTTGCACAATCATCTTAACTAGAGGTCTCCGGAGCTAACAATTTAATCGACTAGTGATATTATCCGCTCTCGGCCTACGTTCTCACAGGTTTGAAAGGTAATAATAGCACGGGCTAGTAAGTTTTCGAGTTGATAATTAAAAAATAGTCAGCGTTTGTAAAGTCATTGAAAAATAACCACTATTTTGCTGCAACACGGATTGGTTCAGCATAATATATTAGCGATTGGTGCACATGTGTATGAACTTCTAGCATATTATGCTGGAAGCCTGGAACTCCAACACGCGAAAAGTTCCAGCATAATATACAGGAGATTGGAGCACCTGTGTATGAACTTCCAGCATATTATGTTGGAACTCCAACACGCAAAAAGTTCCAGCATCATATACTAGAGATTGGAGAACCTATGTATGAACTTCCAGACTATTATGTTGGATCGGTATATTATACTGGAACTCCAGGATATTATTCTGGAATATTTTCCAAATTTTAGATAGTGTTTTCGTTCAGATTTCTATTTACATTAAAAGTGGCTAAATTCCGATTACTTTTCTATGGCTATTTTTCAATTACCAATTGTAAATCTGGTTATTTTTGAATTTCTCTCAGTTTAAAACATTTCAATAGGGTCTAAGACTTGTTAAGTTATATACCCAACATCCCTCTTGTGTTTTGCCGATATGGACTCTGTTTAAAGTCTGGGGTGTTACATATACCCCCTCTTATGAACTCAGCCTCCTTGCACTCAGCACTGAGGTTTGCCCCGCCTAACCGACAGTTGAACTCTGATTCACCATCGGCATGGATGACACAAGAGTGACTCTGATATCATCTGTAACCGCCCAACCCACTAGTGATATTGTTCGCTCTGGGCCTAGGCGCTCCCGGATTAAAACGCGTCAATAGGATCTAAGACCTGTTAACTTATATACCCAACATATTTCTTGTGTTTTGTCAATGTAGGACTTTGTCTAAAGTATGAGAAATGAGGTTGGAAATTTGGAACGAAGACCCATCACTGCTTTTGGACTTTGTTTGTAAAGTAATATGAAATTACTACTTGCAATTCTTACTGCTGTAAATAATAATAAAATTTAAGAGATATAATGTCCAAGGATTATGTGATGATGGAGAATTAGTAAGGGTAAGACGTGGAATATTGGGACTTACTTGACAGTGAACAAAAAGAACGTTATAACTAAAGAGTTGATGTGTTTACGCCGTTGTAGTTGACTTGAGGAAATTTGCATTCGAAGAGATGCATATTTATGAAATTAAGTACCTTCGAGATCCACAAATGTGCATCGAGATTAGAAAAAAGAGAGCTAACCACGGCAGAGGGTGATACGAGACATCATAGTTGTCGCTCCTTCACATTTGAACTATTCATATGTTAAATGCGAGTGATAGAGACTCAGAAATTCAACGCAAACATGGTTGCTTCCGAGAGAAAATGAAAATAGATAGTTTTAGACATTATAGTTAGTATACACATTCATTGAGTTAGTTGTGACCCTAGTTTAGGTGATTGTTATAGGCTCACTAAGATAGTGCGCCCTATTCTGTCTGAATTTCTTGTTGTTGCTCCCAAACACACACGCAAGTATACGTGGTCGTACAAGTAATATTATGATAAATTAAATTTCGATCTCACAGAGACTTGTATAATAAACTCACTAATTTACTAGAATTGTTATTCAATCGAGCCCAAATCAAAACCCAATAGTGTAACTATGCTTAAACTACGATTCTAAGAATTAACTAATTATCAAGTAACGAAAGTGTTGATTTGTATTCAGTAGAGACAAGTATTCCAGGGTTGTGATTGTTTCACCATTTGTATTGTATTCTAATCAACTTTTTCTTTCATATAATTCACTCATGGTTGCTAATTAATCGATAATTGTTCTCATAGCTTTCTTCCGAAGCACTACTCGCCTATTCTCAATAGATTAACGCCTATATTCCTATGAAATTAATCTATTAGAACGCACTTAGATCACAATATTTAATTAAGCACGGTGACTAGGTATATTCCTATCCTTACCACAAATCCGCTCCCCTGAAGGGTTAAGATCGCGCTCTCTTCAACTCTTCTCTAATCTATA
>ML290110.1:0-17407 GCA_005239495.1 Nicotiana undulata | reverse complement strand
ACGGTATAAGAACCTGAACCTGTGGGTAGTACCAACACTGGTGCTGTGGTCAACACGGTCTTGAGCTTCTGAAAGTTCGTCTCACACTCCTCAGACCATCTGAACCGAGCACTCTTCTGCGTCAACTTGGTCATAGGGGCTGCTATAGATGAAAATCCCTCCACAAACCGGCGATAATAGCCTGCTAGGCCCAAGAAACTTTGAATCTTTATGGCTGAAGTAGGCCTAGGCTAATCTCTAACTGCTGAAACCTTCTTCGGATCCACCTGAATACCTTCTGTCGACACTACATGGCCCAGAAATGCCACTGAACTCAACCAGAACTCACACTTAGAAAATTTGGCATACAACTGACTATCCTTCAGAGTCTAGAGGACGACTCGAAGGTGCTGCTCGTGCTCCTCTCGGCTGCGAGAGTATATCAAAAACAAATTTCACAGATCTACTGCTTCCACATCTCTCTCCTCTCTCTCTTTTTATTTCTTTTGCCCGACTTCTTTTCTCATAATGGATCTCTATGATTCTCTTCTCTTTTCTCATCTCCTTTTTCTTTTTCTTTTCTTCATAGAATTCAATAATAGATTTGATGTTGTCGTTTATCACCATCGGACCAGTCGTTGTCTGTTGCCCCGCCAGCCATTGAAAACCATCAAAATGTTCGAAACATTGATTTTGAATTCGATTTTTTAAATTATTATTTCTTCTGATTGGGTGTTGTTACAAACAATACGAAATATTCTTTGCAGTTTATATATCAATTTTGAGGGCAGTTGGCGGATATTGGAGTTGGATTTAGATGAATTTTCAGATTGAAGTTCGACGATATAGAAGATGTATTATAATTGTATTTAAGTTGTGTTCTGTTGTAGTTATATTTTTTTTATATATTTGAATGTTGTATTAAAGTTGAAAAATAGTTGTATAATACATGAATCGTTGTATGAAATTTGTATGTAAGTTATAAATACACATAAAATTATTAATATGCATCAGAGAGAAAGTTTTGATTGAAATTTCAGAGAAAAATAATACACCACATACAAAATATATACAAATCATATACAAAATACACACAAAAGACATATATGTATACAACTTGTATGATGTTGTAGTTGTTTTTAAGTGGGTAAAAATAATGTATGAAAGTTATATATAAGTTATAAATAAGTTGTATACTATATAATTAATTGTATAAAATGTGTTTTAGTTTATATGTTGTGGTAAATATATCAAATTTGTATCTAATTTGAATATTCCGGCATTCAGCTTGTCTTGTTTAGGTGCTTTCTATCGCCAGTATCTCTATTGCTTCGGTTTGGCACTACTTTCTTGTTCAAGCTATTAAAATAATTTTATACGATTTGGTTCTAATTAAGTCTTGAATTATTTTACGTCACTTTGGTTCGACATTATTGGAATTGCTACACTACAGTTAAGGCATTATTGGAAAGAGTAGAGGAGAGAAAATAAAATAAAAGGGTGTAACTAAATTCGATAATTTAAGGCACTAGTAATGAAATGTACATGGAGAGAGGCGGCAAAGAATAGGGAAAGACGCGAAGAGAAAAAAAGAAGAAAAATGGTGTAACCGAATCCCTTAATTTATGGCACTAATAATAGATTGTATACGAATTATATTGTAAGCAATCTTTATTTAGGACAGGTAATATACAAAACTAAGACAATTTAGTAAATAAGTTTCAAATATTCTATAGGAACAAAAAAATCTCATTTAACTTTGCATACATATTTTAGACAAAGAAGAGGGATACAACAAGGCATGATAAGGGTTTCTTACACAAAAAGTCGATTATATTCCTTATTTACTTTTCTTAGTCATATGCATAATTTTTACAATAATTATTTATATATAATATTTTAATAATATACATATTATATCTTCACCGACTATTTTTAGTTTAAGCTGTTGGGTGTGCAACTATTTGGGTTAATTCTTCTTTTGATAACCTGAATGGAAGGATCTTGGGCCAAGATCAAGTTACTTCTAACGGGCTGGATTTGTTTCCAAGTATAACGGGCTGGACGAACAGCAAATAAATACACCCAAATTCGAACTCAATTCTCAACTTCTCGCCAATATTACTCTGCCGCAGTCTTCCTCTGTTGCCTCCTCTTCTTCTCTTTCTGCCGCCAAGTCCCTCGCTCTGCCTCATCAAATTGTATGTTTCTGTTTGTCGATATTTTTTTTATCCACTTTACAATAATTTTTTACGATAAAATATAATTCTTAATAAATTTTGGATTATACTGCTGTGTTTGTTCCCATTGTTTAATAAAACTTATAACTACTCCATTTTTAAAAATAAATATCCGTTCTTATTTGACTTATTTGTGATAATGGTTATCCTAAATTGAGTTCGAGTAGTATTTATAAGTTTTCTGAAAATTTAAATAACTAATTTTACAAAAAAGACCTTCTTCTGTGATTTTCAGTTTCACGTAGAGTTGATGACTCACTTAAAGCCTGAAACCCTATATTTTCTGTTTTGAAAGAATAGGATAAAATGGAGGGCTATATGGAGGATTGTAGAGTGTTGCTATCTCAGTTGAAGCAGCAAGATAAAGACCTAAGGCTCAAAAGAAGGTAACTTTTTATTTTTATCTTCAGACCTTGATTTAACTATTAGTTTAAAATATAATACAATGCTGCGGTCGATTTTTGTTTTTTTTTGGGATGCCGATGGTGTTTGGGCCAAGCTTTCACGCACCTCGACTATCCCATCGTGTATCTGCTACCTCCCACCAGTACTAGTATCAGGTAACTGTGCCTACCAAGGACATATGAGAAGAAATCACCTAGTGCTTTTGCCTATATTGTGATTTGCACCTGAGACGTCATGATTTTCAATCCACTTAATTGACCTAGATTTAGATACTATCAGCACATTGATGAACTTTGCCAATTAATGATTGTAACTTTCATTTTGTTTAATACTCTCTCTTTCTCATTTTATATAATTGTGTTTGACTTGTTTTACAAGAGATTAATGGTCATGCAAGACAATATTCAAGTAAGAATTGAAAAATTAGTTTGATAGGCAAAACATTATAAAGTATGAATAGTTTCTTAACTCTTGCGCAGCCTTTGTTCAGTTTATATAGTGAAATAAAATTTACTTATAGAAAGAAGTTGAATGACTAAATGAATTCAGTGCAAGTTTGTGTAGAAATAAGATGCTGCCAAACATTTTAGAACGTTCTAAAATGGGAAGGTTGTTGTATTAAATGAGATAGAGGGCGTAATTTTATTTGTATCAGTAATGTACGAAATGGGAATAATTGATTTTGAGTGTTATGTTAGAAATAAGAAATTTATTCTGCAGGTGGTTAATGGACTTGCATTTGTCGGAACGAGAGCGAAAAAAGATGGAAAGACTCAAACCTCACGGTGATATGTGAGAACCTTCTCTGGTCTTTAAATTTTCTATATTTTTTTTGTAAAAACTCGTCTTTTCCACTTCTTGGATTATGATTGCCCTAGTTAGTAGTAGCATCTCTCCCTAGAAAAGGCATGTTAGTCATTGCTTTGCTTTCGTATTATTGAATATTGTGCAAATTGACTGTTCGATTGAATGCACGGATATTGGGATGCAGTTGTCTGTGAATTTCATTATAGTTATCTGGACTATCCCTTTGCAAAATTTCCTTCTTCTTTTATTAGCTTTGGCTAAGTCAGGGAAGTCGTGTTAAAGAACTCTTGCTGAGTGTTGTGATTCTTCATTTTATAGGTTTGCCGACCATACTGTAATGAATCACATTTTAATAGCAAATGAAATTCTGAAGCTTGATATTTGTAAATGAGATGAAAGCTAATAAGTGACATGGTCCTTATTATCAGCCTCCACAAATATGGATTGGATTTTTTTCTTAGCATAGTAGTATATCAAAATGTGACAGCTCAGGCAAGTCCAAGGACAAAGGCACTTACAGAAAAATCCAATTGCAAGGATAGACTTTCGAAAAATACACAAATATTTCCCAAGGAAAAAACCCAAATAGCAGAATTTTGCAATCTCTTATAATTTCAATGAAAAGGTGTTCCCAAGAGTTCTGATAGAAGTGAAGCGAGTTGCGTTTCATTTTCTCTTAAATGCTGATTATTCTTTTCCATTGAGATGCACTGAACGAGACTTGCGGAGATGTTTCTCCATATTTGTATATATTTTCCTTTGAAGTGCATTTTCCAGCCATCAACAACGACTGATGGGGGCCATATATCATTGACCCCTGCCAGCACAACACAAGTGACCAGCACACTAAAGCCCAGGGACAATGCAATAGCAGATGGTTAACAGTCTTTGGTCCCTCTGAAAAGAACACAACAGTTACTAACCATAATACTTTACATACTATCACCAGTAAGATGTGATTCCTTAGTATCAACTATCTCCCCATGCAAAAACTACAGAATTTGAATTTGATATGCATTGCCTCATGCCTTTCAAGGATCCTCAATCCGATATTCTCTTAGTGTTGATTGTAGTATGATTTGACCCGGAAAAGTGCATTAGCAGTCCCCGAGGTTGATGGATGAAATGGACATAAGTGATGATACCCAGTCTCTTATCCAATCCTCTCCTAATGCCCCTCCACATCGAACTTGTTTAAACCAGCATTTCTTTTGAGTTCCATCAGAGAGTATCAACACCATATTGACAGTGTCCTCCGTCTACAGAATCTTTTTAGTAAATAAAGACCATCCACAGGTTACGTTCTTCGTTGCTAAACTTTGAAATTATTTTCTAAGTGTGCTTGTTTAAACACAAATAGATCCAATGCGTAGGCCACACTTTGTGATATCAGTCTCCTTGTCTCTTTTAAAGCATTTATGTTGTTTACAAAAGTTGTTTCCTATACTCTCTGTACAGCCTGATTAAAAGTATACAGTACCTTATTATGTGGGTTGCTTTTGTTTATGTATTTTGTTATCTGGATTCATATTGCATTACCAATGGTTGCTTGTTGTTTTCCTAGTAAACTTTTTGCACTTCAAACTCAACGTCTACTCTTTGATTCGGTATCTGCAGGACTTTACCTGAATCATTGATTAGAGAAGATGATGTAAGTGTTCTTTTTAATGCTGGCTGATGTAATGGCATGCTGCAAGTCGAAGTTGATAAAACATTCCTCAGTTTTTTTTAAAAAAAAAAAAAAATTCAAATGATATTGCTTATATGTAACTTCTGAAGCAAAAGAGTTTGAGTATTCATGCACTCTTTATTTTTGAAAAATCTGTTTCTTTGTTTGTATTGAATATTATCTGCTTTTTGTTAGAACAATTTAGCAAAATTTTCCCTCCCACTAAGCTGATATATTTTCTGTGTCCCCTAATTGCAGTTATATTATGAGAATATTAGAACTTCTGTTGCAAAGGCATTTGGAGTGCATAAGGATGAAAGGACATGTCCTGATGCTGCAGCCATTTTATTCTTTAATTCAGCTGAGAATTTGAGATGCATATATTCCCTACTTGATAAGATGAACAACAAGGGGTTATACTGTATTGCAGAGATAGTAACCGGCGGTTCAATTACTTTTGAGAAAACCAATTGGCAAATGAGAAGGATAATAAAGCAATTTCTTCCCAAAATTTTCCATAACCGTGATGATTCTAGTCAAAGTCGGATTAAAAGAATTTCTCAACTCCTCAATGATCCTCAAAACTTCCATGTTAACCATGGGGTTCTTTGTTCTACCTCCTATTCCTTTCGCAGTGCTGCTCTTTATGTACTGGATAGACTTGAGGAGCTGTCTCTTCTAACTTTGAGTAAAATGCATAGAAATCTCAGGGATGTCACTGGATACATCCCTAAGATGCAATCTAAACGAATAGGATGGAATATTGAAAATTTAGTGAATCAAATCAGGAGAACATCTTTGGAAATACTATCAGACTTTGAAGAAGGGGATGAGCCACCAGAACCCCTGGCCAAGGCTTTGTCTGTGGCGACCTTAATGTTAAAGCCAAAACCTGATTGTCCCTCTCAGATGGTGTTCCAAAAACTTTCACCAGATATAGAAGCATTGCAGAATGATATAGCAAAAGCAATCAGGATACTAGATGATAAAAAATTATTAAGTTTTGCAGAGCTGGGAAATTTGCCGCTTGTACTGGATTCGAATGCTAAAGCTGCCAAAGAAAGTGTTCGTTTGCGAGTAAAAGTGAGGAAACTGTTGACTGAGTATCTTCTCGAATGCAGCGACTTGCAGTCTATACCTGAAAGTTTACTAGAAAGTCTTGCTATTATTAACAAAACATCTAGGCATGCATCTAAGAAAACCTACTCAAAGAAGGAGGTTGAAGAAGAAGTAGAATGTGTGCTGAATATTAGTGCTCAGATAAAACAAATTGTTTGGGATTTACTCGCTGAAAGTGATGTCAGTGAAGAATTTGCTGATGCATACATGGAGAACATAGAGGAAACTTATTGTGAAGCTGGTGATGAAGATGAGCATCTTTCTGATCATCCTCGTAATTGTAGGTCTGATTCTAATGTCTCATACAACCAATTAGAAAGTGTCGGTGAGATAAACCAAAGTGACTCCAAGTCACCAATCACTGCTAGTCGAGATGATGCTTTATCCTCTCTGCTTTCACCCAAGCACAAGTTGAACATCAAACTTGAGTCAATGTATACCGATGAAGTAGATTCAGTTAATTCCAATTGGTTTGACAATTCCTCGTCATTCTTAGAATCAAAAAGTTTTGAAGGTGCTAAGAGTATGAGTGGAAAAGATTACCATTTAAGAAGCATGGGCCAACAAGGAGGAAGGGATTCGTGCCCATCTATGTCCACCAGAGATCAAAATAAATTTTCTACACCTTTCTCGCCTATTAAAGAATCAGACATGAATGATATGGAGCCAAAAGAAGCTGCATGGCATTTAGGATGCAGGCCACCAAGATATACATCGGAAGAGTGTTCAGAAGAAAAAAATGTATCGCCTCGCAGTAAAAATTGGAGTAGAAATCAGTATCTTCTTATTCAGGAAGCTTCTGATGATACTAGCATGGTTGCTTACAGTCTTGTCGGCTGTATGTTGAATAAGTTTGCTCAGCTGGATGGGTTACAGTTATCTGATGATGATGTATCATATCTCCAAGGCAATACTTCAGATCCTAACAATTTTGAAGGTATTCGAACACAGAACTCTCCTTGTGCTTCTTCTGAGTCTAAACAATTGTGTAGTCATTGACAAAAGATAGTTCTTTTGATTGTTTTAGACAGATTCTCCATTCCTGCCTTCGCTTTTCATATTTTCCGTGTCTAAACGGCACTCCATGAGCATTTAAATTTCTAAGGTGTCACTTAAGGAATGTCATGCTTGGAAAACTCTCATAAGGTTTAGTATACCTGCATTTTGAGTTATGTGAAGCACTATGCCTACCTAGTGAAGTGGATGTTCTGAATATCTTATCCTGTGAAAGTTGAGATTTCAACTGTTCAATCTTGCTCTGACCAACAAGTCACACCTTTAAAGATTATCTGGGGGGATTATGCATGATATGAGCCTACTCAGATGTAGCATGAAATTTTTTCTATCTCGGCTCAGCTCGGTTGAACTTTTACTCAAAGGAAGTTGAACACGCCTGAAAATGCCTTTTTAAACACAGTCTAGGGGAAAGACCTAGTGCAATTAAAAAAGGGAAACTATTATTACGCGTAGGGTTGCATGTTTTATTGATGCTTCATCTCATTGGTATGGCAATGGGTGGGTATTCTGTAGGATTGCCATTAAAAAGGTGTCCTGAATAGTACAAAATGAAATGAGATTTTAGGTTGAGCACTTTAGATTTATTATTTTCCCTTTTCTTTTCTTTATTCTTCTTTTGCTGACCCAAATAGATTAGGATTGAGATGTTGTTGTTGTTGGCGTAGGAAATAGTGGCAGAGGGAAAGATATAAGAAAGGAGGACTTTTGGTGGGATTTGAACTTTCTACCTGAATGAGTAGGATAAAAAGGCAAAAAAGAAAGAAAAAGGAATTATATCTGCTGAGAGATGAAAAAGGATTCTTTCATATCTTGTTGGTGATACTGCAATTTGTTCCGATTGCTGTTTTATCTTTTCGGCGTTCTGTTTCTTCAGGTCAATTTATCTTCCTATTTTGACTTCTGAATGCTGTCAAGAATGTTTGGGATGTCACTTATGTGACGCTTTTGAGGTGGCATACTCTACATTGTATGAGAAGTCAAAGAACCTGTCAAAAAGGGTGTTTCAGTAAGAAAAAGGAAGATGAACACAGAGAGGCTCTTAAAAAAAGAAATAGAATGAATAGGGCGTAAGCATAGTAAAATTGAGATTTAGAATAAAAAATGAAAATCAAGCATCTTAGGCCCACTATATATATATATATATATGAGGAGAATGATTCTGTTGTGGACATGCAGGGAGTAGAATGGTTGTTTATTATCTGAAGATAATATGCTTAAGTGAGTGAGAAATTGATACTGCAATGGTATGTTGATGTTGCTGGATCCTACCCTTTGTAATATCTAGTATCTACAAGAGAATTGCGCGTAAATTCCTCCAAGTTACTTTGCTATTGCTAAATCCCTGGACATGTGAAAGTTATGGATGGTTTTAGATAGCTTGAGTGATTGTCAGCAAAGTTTCATAATGTGAATTTGCTATTATTGTGACATGATGCAAAATCCTCTGATGGAGCTTTGAAATATGAAGCTTTTTAAAAATATGGTCCCCTACACCGGTTCACTTGCTTCCCGTCCTTAAAAAGTTCGAATTTTTTGTATTTTTGAAGGTTGGTGTTTACTGATTTCCTTATTTATTTACAGTTCTCAAGGACAGGGGAAGCTCCTGTGATGAGACCACTAACTCCTTAATGCTACATGTTCTTGAAGAGATAATTCCTTCATTTCCGGACAGGTACTTCTGAGTCTGCTAGTTTCTTTATAAATCAATGTTACCTCTACACATTATATAGTGTTTTTATTTCAACATAAAAGTTAGATATCATGAGGATGGAAGCTGCTTGAATCTGATAAGCTTATTTCTAAACTAATTTTCTACTTTTCATTAAAAGAAAGGAATTTCTAAATCTTGTACTTCACAAGTCTTGCGACCAGAAGGCTGCTGCAGTTGAATTCTGTGGCCCGAAACTCAAATTGCTTTTATTCTAACTGAATTTTTTCTTTACCTTTATCCTTCCTTAGTAAATTATAGAATATTGCCAGCATTGTAAAATTCCTGAGCTGAGGGTCTACCAGAAACATTCTTTCTGCCTGCGTACACACTACCCTCCCCGGACCCCACTTGTGGGACTACACTGGATATGTTGTTGCTGTTGTTGCCAAAACTGTAAAATGTGGCCGCCTCGCTCTAGAAGAAGTAAAGAAAGAGAAAAAAGAACGTTTGCCAAAAGTGCAATTATGACCAATTAGCAAAATATGACCTGTTGAGCTCGGTTCACAAAAGTGATGTTATGGCATTATATGGTAAAAGGACGCAGTTACGGCAACTTCAGCGTAAATTGGTAAAGGACAGAGGGTAATAGATGCAACTAGAACAACATTCTAATAGAGGATTATCAATATCAACCTTCTGAATTGTTCTTTAGTGGACATGATTCAGAGTTCTCTTTAGTTTCTGCGCAGGGAAAAAAGAATTTTGCTTCTCTATGCTTTGCTGTAACTAGTTGTTTTGGTCTCCATTAGTAGATCTGGATAGAGACAGCTCTATTTTTTGGTCTTAGAAAGTTATGACATATTATAGAAACTCCATCTGCTGTGAAACTAATAGCCGATGTGACATATTATAGTCTAAGGACCAACTATTTCTTTTTTAAAAAGTGACCTCACTCGGTGTTCTTATTCAAGTAGTTAACATTTCCCTTCAGTAAGCATTCCTTTGGCGAAGAGGGGATTTGCGCATCCAATGACAAGATACATGGCCTTGAATTGTCCTGAGTAAACTACTGGGGTCTCCAGTGGTGTAGTAAAAGGGAAGAAATAGGTTTTTCTTTATCCTAGGATTCTTGCAGGAAGAATTTTTTTTTTCCTTATCCCAGGATTCTTGCATTATGAACTAAAAAAGAGTAACTCAAACTCACCCCACAGATTTCTTCCTTACGGTGTATGCTTATGATTGTTAATGAGGTGGTTGTATGGTTTCTGTATGCAGTGGTAAAGAGCATCTGAAGGAGTTGTTGGGCGTGAGGTAGCTTCTGAAGCCTTGAGGCTTTTATATAGAAGCATAGCCCAAAGGTTCAATTATATAGAAGCTTACGTAGATTTGGTTGGGGACGACATCTAGCAAGGACCGTGATTTCTGCATTGTTGGAAAGAGACTCATATGTGGAAGATGCGCTGACACCTAAGTGTAGGTTTGGAACTTCTTAATCGATTGAGGTCATGTTTATGTTAGTTATATATTACAACTTTTTGTTTTATTTTGGTCTCAGTTTTTTGGAAGTAGAAGATTATCAGAGCTTCACCAATTGTGCACTTGAAAATACACATTTCGACTCTTGCTGGAGATCCAGTCTGATGAACACGGTGTTGATGTTGCTTACACAATGAAATCTGAATTTTGGCCACAAGAGCAGAAAGTTTATCCTTTTCTTGGCCTAGATATGTATGTATATAAATTTGTTTGTACTTGTTATTTGTTCACTTGTTTTTTTTTGGTTAACATTCGTATTGGACAAGCCAGAAAATAAATTTCTGGTAATAGATATGATATATAGGCGTTTCATTTAATCTAAGAGATATGTAAACACTCGATTTCTCATAGGCAATAGATAATTACAACCTCAGTAAAATGCCAATTTGAACAACTGATATTGGACTAAATCTTATGGAAATCAGCGTTGTGTTTTTCACACTTGTGCATGTATGGTTGGAACCCTGTTGTTGCTTATGGCTATTCATGACGAGATTTATGTCATACGGGTTACTATTAGGTATAAACATGGTGAATGATGTAATATTGTGTTTGTTTTTTTCACTAACTGAGTAAACCAATCAATAAAATACACTAAGTGAGTGCCATAGAGGTTTAAAGCAAAGCACAAATTTGAAACAGGCGAAGCACAACTACTTTTAGCAACAACAAAAGTAATATAAAAAGTTCAAGATTACATGAATCTAAAGGTGCAGCACAAACAACTGTTTGATTGAAAACAAGGCGGCGAAAGTGTTGCCATAGTAACTCTATCGCCATCTGAAACGAGTAGAAACCTCTATGTATAGTTCGACTTAAATTATTGTCGGAGGCATATCTAGGGCAAGTCGTATGAGTTCAACTGAACTTATTCACTATATCGACTCAAACTATGCATACATATGCAGAAAAACTATAATTAAAATGAGTACACGTAATAAAAATCACATTCATTTTGAACTCACCCAAACTAAATCCTGGATCTGCTTCTGGTTATTGTCTAATCTAAAACAAAGTAATCTAGTGATCCTTGTCTTTATCCTCATGATTCCTCCTTTCTTTCTAGCTCTTGTTGTCAAACTTATCATTATCTTCATTTGGAGCTTCTGCATTTACATAAAGTTTCTGGCCATTTATGCAATTGGTATTGTTGCAGGATTTGAAGTAATATTCTCCAAGTGCCAGTAAGAATGCTGTTGCTGGACTTTCTCTATACGGCCTGAAAACAGTGTTGGAAGTGCATGCATAGTAGTCGAATTTTCCAATCTCCAGCAATTCGTCAGGTTTTTCGAATATAAACTCTACCAAACATAGTGGATAATTAGTCATCAATAAACTAAAGGTCCAGATATGCGAGACAAATTCAAAAATAGCTAGATTTATAAGTGGTCATTCAAAAATCGCCATAACAATAATCGAAATTTAGTCACTTTTCATGTAAAGATAAATCTGAACGAAGACACTGTTCAAAATCCGGAAAATACTCCAGCATAATATACTGGAATTCCAGTATAATATACTGGAGTTCCAGTATAATATATCGGTTCAGCATAATATGCTGGAAGTTCATACACAGGTGCTCCAATCTCCAGTATATTATGCTGGAGCTTTTCGCGTATTGGAGTTCCCGCATAATATGCTGGAAGTTCATACACAAGTGCACCGATCTCCAGTATATTATGCTGGAGCTTTTCGCGTATTGGAGTTCCCGCATAATATGCTGGAAGTTCATACACAAGTGCACCGATCTCCAGTATATTATGCTGGAACTTTCCGTGTTGCAACAAAATAGTGGCTATTTTTTAATGACTTTGCAAACCTTGGCTATTTTTGAATGACCAGTCCAAAAACTGGCCAGGCCCTGCTATTTTTACCAGACATGCTCGTATTCAAATACTTCAACAAATTTCTAGTCAGCCCCGACACCACTGCTATTAAAAAAATAGATTGGGGAAATGACACACTATATATATATAACCACTCTTAAAATAATAGCCGAAAAATGTATATATTTTTTTTTATATATATATACATTCAATATGTTATATACAAAAATTATATAAATTTTATACACTTTTCGGCTACCGAATGTAAATAGTTTGTGACGCGGGAAAAGTGATAATACCTCCAAAGTGATAACAGGTTTAAGCTTTACAGTTTTAGCCCAATCTTGGTAGTAAGTACTAAGTAGGATAAGGGGCAGGACGCCAGCCATAGCCTTCTCCAACAAAAGGTAGCAAAACTGTAACCTGCATATTGTGTTATTTTAAATTAGTCACCACCCACCACGTATATTTTTTCTAATCAGATTCAAAGGTATATCTTGCAAGTTACAACCATTAGTGCAACTGAACTAATTACCTTTATAAATGTTCTACTTCTAATTCCACATTCCGTTATTAAGGGCATGTTTGGAAGGTCACCTAGGAATTAGATTTGGGTGTAATTATACAGTTTTGGTTACTTTCTAATTTTTCCCTTTTTGTTTTTGTTTAAATTTATTTTCTTTTATTTCCATTATTGTTGTTTCTTTTTATTTTTATTTTTATTTTATTTATTTTCCTTTTACTTTTTGATTTCTTTTTAAATTTTAAAAAATATTTTTTTTACATTATTTATCTTTTACTTCTTGTGATTCCATGTAATTGCTCGTATATTTTATATCTTATTCGTTTTATTTTCTTCATTTAACGTAATTGCATTTTATTTTAATTTTTGAAACTACACGTCCTAATATTAGAAATAATCAGTCATTAACAAACTTGGTATATAATGGGTGATGCCATTAAAATAGAATTTTTTTGTTGAATTAGGTTATAAACTTATTATGTTTCCAAACTTTAGTGGTATTGGAACTTATTTTTATTATGTTGATAAAGTTTTTTTTTTGTTTGAAAAATTGTGTTATATTTATGGCGCCAATTTACTTGTTTTAGTAGTATCGGCTTGTTATATCACATTGCATGTTGTTTATTTTTTAGTTAGAATTGATAGGTTAGTTTTGTCAAATATTTACATAAGGTTATGATATTATATTTAATATTCATTTATTTTATCAAATATGCATTCTATGATGATCTTAGAAAAGGTACGTTTTTAATTTTTATAATTAATTAAACTTAATATTATTAATTTAGAAATATATCAATTATTTTTATAATATTAGTTATAAATATATGATTACTAATTAGTATATATGCAAGAAAAAAATATGCATCTTAAATACCAAAACTAATGGCATGTTACGAATAGAGAATTATAATTAGAGTGAATGTCTATCTTTTAGAGAGTTTGTTACTTTGTGGCTAAGTCACTTCCCCCCTATAAATAGATGGGTCTTACCCTATATTGTAAATCATCCCAAAATTCAATAAGAATTACCTCTCTCTTTTCCTTGCTATATTATTCCCGAGGGATTTAAAATGCCTAACCCACATAATTCAAAGTCCAGGGAAACATTTTCAATCAAAGGAAGGTTATATAAATGATGTCATTTGTCCATACGTCTTTATAAAGAAAGCAACATCGGAATTTGTTGTACTTACCGTATATGTCGATGCCATAAACCTTATTGGAACTCCTATAGAACTCCAAAAGACAATTGATTATTTAAAAAAGGTATTCGAGATGAAAGATCTCGGAAAGACAAAATTATGTCTCAGTTTGCAAATTGAACATATGGAAAACGAGATTTTTGTTCATCAACCTGCCTATATAGAAAAGGTATTGAAGCGGTTTACACGGATGTAGCACATCCATTAAGTACTCCGATAGTTGTTCGATCACTTGACGTGATTAAGGATCCATTTCGCCCTCAAGAAAAGAATGAAGAGCTACTTGGTCTTGAAGTGCCATATCCTAGTGCAAGTGGTGCACTAATCTATCTTGCTAATAGTACAAGGCCTGAAATAAAATTTTCAGTCAATGTCTTAGCAAGATATAGCTATGCTCCTACAAGGAGACATTGGAATAGAATCAAACACATATTGTGGTATCTAAAAGGGATTACCGATATAGACTTATTTTATAGCAATAATTGCAGTCCCGATCTTGTTGGTTATGCTGATGCTGGGTATTTATCCGATCCACACAAGGGTCGATCTCAAACAGGTTATGTGTTAGCATGTGGAGGCACTGCCATATCTTGACGATCGACCAAGCAATCAATCGTGGCTACTTCATCTAATCATGCTGAGATAATTGCTATTCATGAAGCAAGTGAAGAATGTGTGTGGTTTAGGTCTATAACACATCTTATTCGAGACAAATGTAGTTTGAAGTGTGACAAACTACCCACAATTTTGTATGAAGACAATACAGCATGCATAGCTCAATTGAAGGGAGGATTCATAAAAGGAGATAAGACAAACTATTTTACCAAAGTTATTTTTCACTCATGATCTTCAAAAGAATGGGGATATCAATGTGCAACATATTCGTTCAAGTGGTAATATGGCTAATTTGTTCACAAAATCTCTACAGACGTCAACCTTCAAGAAGCTAGTGTACAAGAATGGGATGCGAAGGCTCAAGGATGTGAATTGATGCTCTCATTAGGGGGAATTAATACGCGTTGCACTCCTTTTCTCTTACAAGGTTTGTCCCACTGGGTTTTACTTGCAAGGTTTTTAAACGAGGCAACCAAAAGGCGTATTATTAAACATATGTACTCTTTTTCCTTTACTATAATTTTTTTCACTGGGTTTTATTTTAGTTAAGGTTTTAACGAGGCACATTGAGTAGACATTCAAAGGAGAATGTTACGAATATAATTGTAATTAGAGTGAATATCTACCTTTTAGAGAGTTTATTACTTAGTGGCTAAGTAATTTTTCCTCTATAAATAAAGGGGTTTTACCGCATTGTAAACCATCCCAAAATTCAATAAGAATTAATCTCTCTTTTCCTTGCAATATTATTCTTTTCCTCATTGTTTTATTTTATGTCATTTATATTTTGTAAAAATCATTTATATGCATAAATTATATAACTTTTAAGTTTTGATAATTATTTCATTTAAAATTTAATCTAATTTTATAATTATATTTTTGCAACCAAACAATATATTTATAATTACGTTCGTAATTACTAAGTTGTATAACTGTGTAATTACTGCCCAAATAATTGCACAAACTCCAATTAAAGGCTTAAATGGTGAAAGTTATAAGTTACAACTTAAAAAAGATGCATTTAAAAACAAACTTAACTTTGCATTAAATCAAGGGATTCTTCCATCGTTGAAATAGGCAGTGCGCTATCATGAAATAGTGGAAACATTTTGTTTGTCGAACCACTCGGCCAGTAAATTTTAAACAATGTGCAAATTACAACAAAAAAAGAAGATGGATGCAAAATGAAGGAGTATTATATTTAAATATCTTATATTCTATAACGTTTAGGGCTTGAGAAGGAACATATTTTATTGGATTTACTACAGACAATACCTGTATTTCTATGGGATGTAACACTATTAACCAACTTTAATATTAATATATAAGTAGTTCCATTTCTATGAGCGATACTTTTTAGACATTTGCTCTCATACAAAAAGTTAGGACAAACCAGTTCTTGCTTCTGCTGCTGTGAGTTGTTTCTCTAGATGTGTAACACCTGCATTTGGATGGATATCCGATTAGGGGTGACGCCCTAACTTCTGCTTTCCCTGGCTTACCGCTCTGTTCCTTTTGGTTTCTCTACTTGTTGGCTGGAACAAGTGACTACTTCCTGCTTCCTTCTCTGTCTCCTCCTTTAGATTTCTGTGTGTTCCTACACACTGCAGCGACCTCGATACGGCTCTACTTGAATCTATACCAATTTTCTGAACTAAATTTTTTAAGTGAATCATGTTATCTCCCTGAAATCTTTGTGGGTGTCCGTCAGCTTCTCTATTTGTTCGGCTGATATACTGTAGGTGTTTGTTAGATTCTACAAAGTCATTAGGTTTACAGGGCCAAGTCAATTAGCCATGAATGATCTTTTTAACTAATAATGCCAAGTTAGTGTGCTAATTGTCACTGTATATAATTTATAAAATGGAAAAACTAAATTCGTCTAATGTAGGGGTGGGCATAAAATCTGAAAAATCGAATACCAAACCGAACAGAATTAATTCGGTATTTCGGTTTCGATTTTTTCGATATTTCGGTCTAATTACGGTATTACATTTTCGGTATTTCGGTTTGGTTCTCGGTATTATAATTTTAAAAATTCGGTATACCGAATATGCCGAAATGTTATGGATTTTTTTTTGAACCCTACCTATATCTACCCACTCAGTGCCCAGCCGGCCAGCCCCAACCCAAGCGACGCCCCAAGCCCAATTTAATTCCCATTTTCGTCGCTGCCCAAGCCCAACTGAAGCTGAGGTGTTGAAACAGAATGCTAGTTCTTGATCATTTTGATGACGGAACAGCTTTTTCTTGGGATTCGTTAGATGGAAGTTTGAGGTACTCGTTATGCTTGTAAAGATCAGCAATTTGCTCCTTCCTATTACTTGACCTGTATCTTAACAAAATGTGCTTATTTACTGTTTCTACGCCACTATCTTCAGATTTTACCTTACATCTTATCTTAACAAAATGTAATTGTTCTCTCTTCTGACGTATAAAGTATAAACCTAACGTATAAAGTATAAAATTTGATTATGAAAAGCTTGTTCTTTTTATCAGATTTTTGTTGTTCTTTATTACCAAATATTAAACCGAAATCGTACCGAACTAAAATAATTACCGAACCGTATCGAAATATTTTGGTACGGTATTTGATATGCACAATTGATAAATCGAATACCAAAATAACGTACCGAAATTATTAAATACCGAATCGAAATACCGAATGCCCACCCCTAATCTAATCAGGTCATCCATTTTATTATATGTGGGTACCTATTGTTATAACTCTGTATTTGTAAAACAATTCTGAAAATAATAAAATAAATAAACAAAAATGTAAACGCAATGGAAAGTTAATCCGAGCCCACTGAAT
>ML290106.1:11899-69216 GCA_005239495.1 Nicotiana undulata | reverse complement strand
TTGAAGAAAGCTGGAGTTGTGGATTGTTTCCTTTGATAGAAATATACGGTATAAGGATGAAATAATTGATGAATTACTTCATTATCATATTAATGATATTTTTAAGTTAATTTATGAACTCTATAAGGTGTGATATGGTTTATACGGATTCCAATCGAGCTTGCCGCTCAAAATGATTGTTGAACTAATCGGAGAGCTTATTGTGAATTATATTGTGTTGTTTGGGTTGTTTGGTGACCTTTGGTAGCATATGGGATGTATTTAAAATAGAGGAGGTGCTTTCCATTTTCTGGTAGAATATTGGTTTTGAAATATGAGAGTTACAATGCTTATATGATGACGACGAAGTCGGGTTCTCATTGTAGACGTAAGAAGATCATATTGAGCTTGGTTGACGATGGGAGAGAAGATTGCAAAGGTATGTGAGGCTATCCCTTTCCTTCTTTTGCACGACTCCGATTGTACATAATGCAATGAACGAGCTTCCAAAGATACTCTACTCTTAGAAGCTAGCAGTACTTACATTGTTTCCCTTCTTATGGAACAATTGATGTTGAGGTTGCTTCTCTTATTCTTATTCTCAATGTTGTTGGTACTTCCTGATTCTTATAAGATTCTCGATGAAGAGTTAGCCCTAATGATGTGTACGAAGAATATCAACCTTACATCACTCCGAAATGTTCAGAACATGATTCCAATGAGTCCTGCATGCATTATATATATGTATCTATTTTACTCTACCGAGTCGCGCTATAGTCGGCCGGGTATGGCACCTATTGTGCAACCCCTGATCAGTTGGGTTTACCGAGTCCTCTTTGAGGCCGGGTATGATATGATAATGATGATGCCCACAGATTCGAATGTTCTATGATGATGATGATTCCCACAGAGGCGGATGCTTTAGAGGCTCATAGACAGGTGTCAACTCATGTATAGTTTGGTATGCCTTGTTGGATAATTTTTGTTGTATAGTCTTTCATGGCAGCGTTGTAGCTCGTACCTTTTATGTAATTTCTTAACAATATTTTCATCCCATGTGATGTATGTTCATGATCCATATCTACCATTTATATTGATCTCGTTATCCCATAAGATAATAAGAAGGTTAGATAAAATGTACGTTGGTGCTCGGCAAGTATGGCCCTGGTGCTAGTCATGATCCTCCAGCTTGGGTCGTGACAAAAAGAAAATGCCTCAAAGAATTGGCAAAGCATGAGCCGAGAACAGAAAATGGAGTGCGTAAGGAACGATTAACACGTTCTATCATAGCATATCCATCTTTTGTAAAAAGCCTTCATTGCATTCAAAAAAATCCCTACATGATTTCAAGTCGAGTGAGCTTACATTAGTGGTGATATACATGAGGGACAAGCCTATGGTACTTAAAGTCGTACTTGCGACATTCTTTTGAGTGAGATGGGTGAATCTTTAACAAATCTTTGTATTGAGTGCTAAATTTCTTAAGAGAGATACGTAAACGGAGAGTGGAGAAGGAGGAGTTTGGGATCCACAATGACCTACATGAAAAAGCGATCTTCCTTGATGAGTAAAGTCAACTCTTGATACTCAAGTGTCACATTAGAACTATTTGTGCATAAAAGTTTAACTTGTTGACTTTTTGATAATTCATAAGTGGTGTGGATAATTGTTGGTCCCAAACTATATGTGAATGACTCACCTTTGATTAGTTGGATGGCTCTTAACTTATGGAGGTTGGAACTAATTTATTTTATTGAGGACAAGCAAAAACATAAGTTTGGGAGAGCTTATAAGTGAGGATCTTGACTACTTATTAGCGCCTTTTATCTTTTGTTTTAGTACAAAAGCGTAATTGTGGTCTCGAAAACTAATAAAATGTTCTACATTGCAGGAATATTGAAATATGGACTACCAAGATGAAATCCAACTCAAAAATAAGTAATCTAAACTCAAGGCCATAAAAGGCACAAAAGCTCAAAAGTGTGGACCGCAAAATATCATTTGCGGCCGCATATGATGAAGGAAAGGCCAGCATACCTTTGTGCAAAGTGCAATCCGCACATGAATTGTGCGGCCACAAAAGATGGCTAGGAGTAAAGTTCAGAGAATGTGCATTGCAAGTCCCTCAGAAGTGCGGACCGTACAGGAATTGTGCGGCCGCAGAATAAGGGCCTTGCGGTCGTAGGTGTAAAAGCACAGACTGTAGAAGACCCAGTTGCGGTCGCCGATGTAAAAGTGCAGACCGCAAAAAGGATGCCTTGCAGCTGCATATTAGAATTATGCGGCCGCAAACCTCCAGGTCCTAACAAGTTGAAGAAATTTGTGGACCGCCAATGGAATTGTGCGGCCGTAGAACCTCCCGAGGGGCATTTTTGTCCAAAATTTTCAGCACTGTATAAATAGAGGAGTTTCAAAATTTTAGGTCAACTTTTGACATCAGCAGCTACAATAATCATTTCTTTTTACTTCCTTTAGTAGTTTTTCATATTTTAGGCTATTTTAACATAGATTGTATCATTTTGAAATTACAATATGAGTTTAATTAGAATTTCTTCTACTATTTCTTCGATTTCAAGCATGAGTAGCTAGATGTTTACTAGGGTTGTGACCCAAACCTTGTGTGTAAACCTTATGGGTGTTTAATTTAATACTTGTTTATGGTTGGGTGTTTATTATTTAGCCTGGTCCTTTCTTTAATTTGTGGAATTAATGGTTGAAAACATTAGTTCATGCCTATATGACTTAGTCTCTAGTTGAGAAAGAGAGATTTAGTCTAGGAAAATTTTGCTAGCAAAACATTAGGTCAACCGAGATATTGATAATCCCAATTGAAGGGTTCAGCCTAGAGATAGTAAAAAGCTGACTTGAGATTTTATCAATTGTTTTGTGCAATACCCATTTGGACTTGAGAAAGCTAAATTGGGAAAATTTACTCTTTGACGGAGAGGTATTGAGTGGGTAATGAGAGTTGATAGCAATAATACACCCCGACCAATAAAACAAGCATTATGATTTATATCCCATTAGGCAAACACCTAGGTGATTGTCATAGCACTGGGCTTTTTATAAAACTTGAAATACAATAAAAACGATTCTCTTAGTATTATTTCTAAACTTTTCAATCTTAGATTTCAATTAGACATAAAAACAACCCCGATTTGTGGAAGTGTAAATTGAGATAGTCAAACTCACACACTACAATATATACTCCTAACTCCAATATATAGCTCCCTATTGAAATCAACCCCGACTCTCGTTGGGTACTATCATTGCAATCGACCATTTCATAACCATGAATTCAGGTGTGAAATTTGATGAGACCACTCCTAGAGAGGCCCTCTCCGAGATAGCCACTTCATGACTTAACCTCCATTATAATACGGGCTTCGGCTACCTCTACATCATTCCTATACTGCGCTAGCATGTCCTAGGCTTCCGAGACCTCGTTCGAAGCCACTTCTATTTTGGAAGTTAGCGCAGTATATTCTTGGCCGAGAGCGTCCGGTTCTGCAATAATCGAGGCAAGTTGTTCCTAGAGATCCTTATTTGGACGAGACCATTTATCGACCTTTTCTCTCTTCACTCAGAGCTGCACTTTGGTAAATTGTTGGTCCTCTTTTCTGGCATCCTGTTCCGATGCTAGGAGATCCATTTTTCCCCTCAACTCATCAGCTGAATCTTTGACCTCGTCCATTTCGGACCTAAGCTAGTCGATCAGGGTTATTTTCTCCTGGACCTACAAGGTTGCAGCATTAGCATTTGCGTTTAACCTCTCGTTATCGATCTCAAGCACTCCTACCATTTCAACAAGGGCATTGTTTTGCTTTTGAACCCTCTTTTTGGGCTTTCTCTAGCTCGGCTTAGAGGACGAAGTGGTCAAAATTCCCTAAGGACTTCATCCTTCTGCTCACAGAGAGCTTTGTACATCTCTTTTTTAGACCTTCTCCTTGAGCTCGAACGCGAGGTGACTCACCTCCATCCTAGACCGCTGGAAGCTTTCATGGTGAACCACCGAGGACTGAGACATAAAGAAAAAGAAATCATCAAAATCCTATTAAGTTAAAGAGAACTCTTTAAGATAAAAAGAGAGTAAGGTATACCCTATTCAGTGCCTACTAAGCCTCGTTGAAGTTGTTCACATAGATGAATTGGTCTCTGAGAGATCAAATGATAAGGAGTCGGGGACCAACCCGGTAAACAAGAAGATGCTCGAAGAATTAACAAAACGGATAGAGTCGGGGGATAAGAAAATCGACGCAAACCATAAAAAGATGGAAACCTACAATTCCAGGGTTGATCAAATCCTAGGAGTGCAACCGATATTGAAGGGCCTGGACTCCAAGAAGTTCATAAAAAATCCCTTTCCTCTAAGCGCGGCTCCCAAACCGATCCCTAAGAAGTTTCGCATGCTCGGGATTCCAAAGTACAATGGAACGACTGACCCGAACGAGCATGTTACCTCCTACACATGCTCCATCAAAGGGAATGGCTTGGAGGATGATGAGATCAAATATGTCTTGCTGAAGAAATTTAGAGAGACCCTGTCAAAGGGAGCTATGATACGGTATCCCAACTTACCTCCAAATTTTATTAACTCATTTGCCATGCTTGAATATTCTTTTGTGAAAGCACACCCCGAGGCTATTAAGGTCAAGACCAGGAAGTCAGACATTTTCAAAGTAAAACAGAAGGATAATAAAATGCCTAGAGATTTGTGTCCCGGTTTCAAATTGAACGGATGGATCTACCAACGGTTACTGATGATTGGGTGGTTCAAGCTTTCACCCAAGGACTCAATGTTCGAAACTCGGTGGCTTCACAGCAATTGAAGCAGAATTTGATAGATATAAATCGAAAATCACAATTGAAGATGATAAACTTGGGGCTCCTTCCAGGTCCGTTTATCTTGTTAGATCTATCGACAGAGTTAAGAGAGATATCGACCGTGACCAAATTTTTGCAGAGATTGATACCAGTCGTACAATTGAGATCATAGAAGTAGTGGGTCTTGATGGAGTTCTATGCAAAATGAAAGGAGAAATGATTGAGGTCACAATACTCGAGGTCTCATGAGCAAGAATGGTTTCGACATGCCTAAAGGTCCTAAAGAAGCACCGAGATTATCATGATATAACTTTAATGTTGTTGTTGTTGCCATCGTATCAGCTATCAGAGGCGTAAAGGACACCAAATGGTCTCGACCTCTACAAATCGATCGATCTCAAAGGGATCCAAACTAGATGCAAAAATATCATGGCACTCACGGTCACAGAACAGAGGATTGCCAACAGTTGAGGGAGGAGGAAGCCATGTTATTGAACAATAGACACCTTCGAGAATTCCTGAGCAACCGAGCCAAGAATCATTCCAGAAATAGGGATTCTAACAAACTGACCGAACAAGAAGAGCCTCAACATGTTATTAACATGATCATCGGTAGGGTCAATATTCCTCAAGGGCCGTTGTTAAAGAGCACCAAAGTATTCATCGCAAGGGAAAAACGGACTCAAGATTACATACCAGAGGGAACTTTGACTTTCAATGACGAGGACACAGAAGGGATCATGCAGCCCCACAATGATGCACTGGTAATATCTGTACTCATAAATAAATCTCAAGTTAAGCGTGTGTTAATTGATCCAGGTAGCTCAATCAACATCATCCGGTAAAGGTTCGTAGAACAGCTAGACCTATAAGATCAAATCGTGCCTACAGTCCGAGTTCTGAAAGGATTAAACATGGCATGTGAAACCATTAAGGGGGAAAACATTACCATTGAATGCCGCCGGGACCATCCAAGGCCATGTTTTATGTGATAGAAGGATACATGAGGTACAACGCCCTAATCGGGAGGCCATGGATCCACAATATGAGGCAGTATCCTCGACTCTTCACCAAGTGTTAAAATTCCCAATGATAGGAGAGATGAAAACAATCTACGAATAACAACCAGCCGCAAAAGAGATGTTTGCATTCGAAGAAGTTATTCCAATATCACCACCCGCAACGTCAAAAGAGCCAAGTTCAGGAACAAATCAAGAGGCTAAAAAGAAATCACCGACACCGGCCACGACCCAGTCGAATAAACAATGGACTGATGAAGACGATGATTACGGGGTTCCTAGATCTTTTATAGTCCCCGATGATTCCGATGCTACTAAACCAACGGTTTAGGAGATAGAACAAGTTATATTGATCGAGCATCTACCCGATCGGAAGGTATACCTAGGCACAGGGTTAACTCCCGAGATTAGGAAAAAACTCATTCAATTTCTTATAGCTAACATAGATTTTGCTTTGTCCCATCTTGATATGACATGGATCCCACAAGAGATAACAACTCACAAGCTAAGCCTAGACCCGAAATTCCATCCAGTCAAGCAGAAGAGGAGGCCCCAGTCCGAGGTTAAAATTGCTTTCATCAGGATGAGGTATCTAAACTCTTTAAAATAGGGTCCATTCGGGAGGTTTAATACCTTGATAGTAGTCCCTAAAAAAGGAAACAAATTAAGAATATGTGTACACTATAAGGATTTAAACAATGCGTGTCCCAAGGAAACTTTCTTTTTGCCCAACATCGATCGCATAACCGATGCTGGGTCGGCCACGAGATCCTTAGTTTTTGTGATGCCTATTTTGGGTATAATCAAATACGGATGGATCCATATGATCAGGAAAAAACCTCATTCATCACTAAGTACGGTACGTACTGCTATAATGTGATGCCATTCGGATGAAAAAACATCGGTGCCACATATCAACACCTAGTAAATCGGATGTTTGAGGAACAAATAGGAAAATAGATGGAAGTTTACATTGACGATATATTGGTTAAGTGCCAACGAGTAGAGTGCCATTTAAGACATTTGCAGGAGACCATTTGTCACACCTCCTTTTTACTACCCCGGCAAGGTAATAAGGGAATTTTTCCAATTAAAGTGACAATAATCGAAAAGGGATTATTTATTTAATCAAAGTCGCCACATGGGATAATTTATGATGTCCCAAGTCACCAGTTTATTTTAAATCCCAAATCGAGGAAGTTTTGACTCTGTTTAAATTGTTTGCGAACCAGAAATCCGGGTAAGGAATTTTGTTAACCCGGAAGAAAGTGTTAGGCATTCCCGAGTTCCGTGGTTCTATCACAGTCACTCAATGATTAAATTCGGCTTAAATTGTTCAACTACTACTTTTATACCTAAGTGCATTTCTATATTTCTTACCGCTTTTATTATTCTTTAGTATTTAAAGAATTGCCTTGAGACGAGTAACGTATGCGTAAAACCCGTAGAGTTTGAAATGTGTCTAAAATCATGTCACGCGGACGTGTACATAATTCTTGACACTGAACTCATTCAAGGAGATAAATAAAGTTGTGTGAGCGCATATTTTCGTTTGTTGTCAAAAAGATACCGGAATCATGTCACGCGGGCGTGTACACAATTCCGATAATTTTAAGAAGTTCGTCCCTAAAATATCTCTACGAATGTTCATCTTAATCTTTATTTGTGTTACGTAAACGTATACACAATTTTGAGAAAAGGTATATTTTAGTTGTTTTCATCCAAAGTTACGTAGAACGTAGACTTCAAAAATTGATTTATTGTCTAAATCTAAGTGTTACCTAAATCAGATATGGGGTTGAGTTTCAATATTTCTCACGTGAATTACTATGTCAAGTCATAGGGGACTAATCTAAAGAGACATTTTTAGGTATTTATGGGAATCACTTTATGTTCCTTAATCAGATTTGGACTTGGGCTATGGCCTAGTTTTAGCCCGATTTGATCACTTTAGACCATCCTAATTTGGCTATTTTGTAAGATAGGTGGTTTAGACAATTTAGCCAAGCATGACTAATCGAGGATATTAACGTAAAAATCAGGATCAAATTGGGATAATTACTATCTTTTAAACCACTAAATAATGCTGTTTTGGAACATAATATTCCCATATAAAGAAGATCAAACGGGTTTGAGATAAGTTACACCTAATGAAGCGCAAAATAAGAAAAGTGTTCTCAAATTCTTATCAATCGTTGCATGCCATACTAAAAAATAACAAAAAATAGGACATGGGTGTTTAAAATCACAATAAAAAAAATAATTTAAAACTTCTTGGGCTGTCACGTTAATAGGAAGGAGAGACAACTTGAGGATCAGATTCATAATGTCCGGTCTCATTTATTACAATACAATAATAAATATGTACACGACCTGATAAACTTGCTATTACATCATTCGTACTCTAAAAGAGACTTTCTAACAGAACAAAAGAAAATACAATGAATTAATTTAGAAGTTGATGGTTGCATCTGTGTAGACCTGCAGTTGCCATCTAGTCTTGAACTAAATTGAGCCCTTATATATCAAAAGAGAATGGATTTGCCCATTGGGGAGGGGTCAAGTCCAGTTCTCTTGATGCTATTTTGAAACTAGACAATCGCTCACAAACATTTGAGCACTTTTGTTCCGGATAAACCTGACCATTGGGTCAGATTCATATTTTCCAGTGCAGTCTTATACTAATAACATCTATTACAGTTCTTAATAAATACAGGACCATTCATAAGCTAAATGAGAACTCGAAGCCACTGTTTTTAACTAGACATCCCTTTGGTTAATCTAACAGAAATACCAGTAAATCCTCCAACCAGGGGATTTCGTGTATCATTATGGAAGGAATTTTGACCATGAGGAGGTCAGATTCACTTTACTCTTGATACAATTTCTAACACTACTAGAATAGTTCTATGTGCCTTTCGGGAAATCTGACTATGGGGAGAAGTAAGATTCAAATCCATTGAGCTATTTTGTTAAGACTATTGATAGTCGTCCTCATTTAAGCTAGTGTTTAGTCAAATCCTTTGACCATTCTTAGCACATTGAGGAGTGAATCCGACTATTTTGTGGGTTCGAATTCACTTCCTTAAGGCTCTTCCGGATGTTCAGCAAGCTAAACTACTCTTTACGCATTATTATAGGGTGAATTTGACCATTGAAAAGGCCAAATTCATCTCTCTCAATGCAATTTACTTTACTAATGGACTAAGAAACAAACAAAAAGATGAAATCTAGCGAAAAATACATTCAGATTTCAGGAATATAAACATATATAGTCAGCTTTTTTTCCCTCTTAATTATCAACATATTAATTTTCATACCAAATAAATAACAAAAAAGTTCAGCTATAAAATGAGACAAATTTGAGCAAAGAGAAACATGAAATTCACATTTTTGAGTTTTTCAAAAATATCAAATAGTTACATACCGTTTGAAGAGAAAATCAATCCAAATCTTGACTAAATAAAGGTCAAGTAGCAGCAATACAGCAAATAAAGAGGCAGGGTCAGCAGCAGCCAACAAGCTCAACCAGATAAATAGTAACAGCAGTAGAAAACCAACCCAGAGTTTGAAAGTATAAGCAAAAGACCTTCTTTTTTTTTTCTTCGAATCAGATCATCAAACAAACAAATCCATTTCCATAAGTTTGGAGAGGATTTTTTTCAATAAGCAAGGATGGTGGATTCAATCTTCAGAAAAAGAGTATATGGGGTAATGCTTTTCAGTAAAATTTCAGTCTCTAAAGAAAAGAAATTTTTCAGTGTCCAAAAAAAAGGTCCTTAATATGTAAAAAGAGGGTCTACTTATAGGGAGCTCAAGGATGGGATATGCTTTTGCATATTCCTCATCCAAAAGCTGAAAATAGTACAGGTACAACTGTCAAACCTTATCCTATTGGGCAGTTGTACCTCCTTCTAGAACATTCTACTAATTTCAGACATCATCCCCTCTTAAAGTTACTGTTTTATCCCCTAAAAATATGATTTCAAGATATCTTCTTAATTCTGGGTTGTTACACCCAAGATTCTTCTATTGTAATTCCCAAACTAACCTTTAGTACCCCCTAGAATTACCCCTTACGGTTAATCAAGGTTAAAAGGTTAGGTTATTTATTAACTTTAGCTATTCCATCCTAAATGAATGATTAACTCAATAATTATCCTATTTTGATCTTAAGTGAAGAACTTTTAGGACTTAGGCTAGGTTAATTAGGGAAGTTATTTAACCTAGGTTAACCTATCAAACAAATGTTTTTTATAAGGTTACCATTAATTAGGTTGATCTTTAGGCTAGGATTAAACTACATTAGTCCATCACCATACACTGGTTCAGGATTAACTAATTGCCTGATTAATCATGCCATTAATTAACTACTCGAATTATGATAATGCTTAAATAGACGAACAAGCAATTCATCAACAAATGATCAGGTCTACGAGTAACCGCAAATCCTAACAGGTTCTTGAACTAAGTCAGTCAATATGAAAGATCTAGGGCAAAGAATCACAATCCTCATAAGTGAACCTACTACTAAATGAAGAATTCATCATAGCAATCAAACATGAACAACGGACAGACAACAAATAATGAACAATGAAAAAAGGCAACGGCATCTAGACCTAATCAGTAACAAAGAGAGAAAGAGAAAAGGAAACTAACCCTAGACAACAATAGAACTAACAATAATTAACGCGGTCGCATAATAACGATGTTAATGTAAACAAGGGACAAATAGTAAATCAATAACTAAATAACTAACAAAACAAGCTAATTAAATAGAAATTCACAAAACCAGTCATTAACATGATTTTTTTTGTTTTGATATTTCATAGAAGTAGTAAAGAAGGAAGAATACCTATTAAAGGGCTTGGCCGGAAAACTCGAAGGTCGCCGGACTTGGCCGGATTCCGGCGGGGTTTAAGAATGACTCAAACACACATAAATCAATAGCCCTCGACGAGAGCTATCGATCCATGTAGGTGAGAGCCATTAAATATCTTTAATTCGGCCAAACATGGATATTTACATTTTTCAGATTTCCTATATCTAAAAATACTCGAGATTGGGTGTTTATTTGGGGAAACCAATGGTGGGGTGTGGTTGAGGATAAAGAGAGGGTTATTTGGTACAAATTTGGGGCGGATTGGTGGTGCTCCGCCGCCGGTGGCGATTTCCGGCTGGCAGAGCAAGGCGGAGGATCAGTGGAGCCGTGGTGGGAGACGTAGGGGATGACTGGCCCTTAGAGAGAGGTGAGAAACGGAGGGGAGAATGGTGGGGGTGTAATACTTAGGCAAAATGGGGTAGGCGGGTAGTTAGGACACTTATAAAGTTTATTAATCATCAGTTCCCAGCCGTTAGATCTAAATAGATCAACGGCTGGGATAAATTCACTATGCAAAACGGGGTCGTTTGGTTTTCACAGGGCCTAAACAGGTGTAATTGGCTTGGGCTAATCCTCGTATGGTAGCTTGGGCCTGGGCAATCCTAGCCCAGGTCCATTTTAATTCAACACTTTAATCAAAACCCACCTTAACTAATTAAATTAACCTAAGGTTAAAACTAAATGTAATAATTAATTCTAATCCTATTCTTTGTTTAATTAATTAATTAATTAGGAGTCATATTATTTTAATTACTCCTAGTCATTTAAAGGACAAATTTCACAATTTTGTTAAAAAGAAATAATTAAATCAAGAAATTAACATTAACATACTTTATATTAAACAATTATATTTATCTAAATGATAACTAAGGTTACGGGCTTAATCATGCCATTTTAAATATTTTATGGATTTAAATGATGGATTATGGCTACGCAGTGTGAAAATAAACTCGCAAATAGCATTAAAATTCAACAAAAATCCGTAAAAATAATTAATTTAGTGAGATTTTGTAGGATTATACGATGGGAAAAAATCACGTGCTCACAGCTACCCCTCTTTGCTCGGAAACACGAAGAGTTTTCGGGCAAAGACAAAGTGAGCAACCGTAAATGACTTTATCCATTCATATGTTCCATTGTGAAGCTTTTTTGAATGGTTGGACCGAACCTGCTTCAAAGGTTGCCTACATATCCTTGGTTATAAAGGAATCAGGTCAGTGTAGCTCTAGAAGTTTTGGTAGCTGGGTTTACCGAGTAACTGTGGTTTCACTGCGGTTGCTGCTGTTACTGTTGCTGATCTCCTTATTACACCAGAAATAAAAGAAGTTAAGCTATACTATGATCTATGAATTACTAGAATCCTATCTACCATCTTCAAACTTGGTCTTGTTGCTTCTACAGTTCTGTCGTGCATCTTGAACTATTGACTTGCGCCCCCGAAGCGAGTTTCTGTTGTTGCTAACACGGATCGAATTCTGAAATGGGATCCCTTGTTTTCCAGGTGGGTGCCTGATTGCCGAGGCTTGGATTCCATTCCGTTGTTCTCCAAGCGGCGCCTGATTTCCACACCTTGAAACTGTATTCCCTTGTTCTCCAAGTGAGTGCCTGATTATCAAGACTTGAATATGTATTCCCTTGTTCTCCAGGTGGGTGCCTGATTTCAACGACTTGAAGTTGTACTTCCTTGTTCTCCAGGTGGGTGCCTGATTATCAAAACTTGAATCTGTATTCCCTTATTCTCCATGTGAGTGCCTGATTATCAAGACTTGAATATGTATTCCCTTATTTTCCAGGTGAGTGCCTGATTATCAAAACTTGAATCTGTATTCCCTTGTTCTACAGGTTGGCTCCTGATTTCCACAACTTTAACTATATTCCTTTGTCCTCCAGGTGGGCGCCTGATTGCCAAAACTTTAACTGTATTCCCTTGTTCTCCAGGTGGGCGCCTGATTGCCAAAACTTGAAACTGTATTCCCTTGTTCTCTAGGTGGGTGCCTGATTGCCAAAACTTGAAACTCTATTCCCTTGTTCTCCAGGTGGGTGCCTGATTGCCAAAACTTTAACTGTATTCCCTTGTTCTCCAGGTGGCCGCCTGATTGCCAAAAACTTGAACTGTATTCCCTTGTTCTCCAGGTGGGCGCCTAATTGCCAAAACTCGAAACAGTATTCCCTTGTTCTCCAGGTGGGTGCCTGATTGCCAAAACTTTAACTGTATTCCCTTGTTCTCCAGGTGGGCGCCTAATTGCCAAAACTCGAAACAGTATTCCCTTGTTCTCCAGGTGGGTGCCTGATTGCCAAAACTTTAACTGTATTCCCTTGTTCTCCAGGTGGGTGCCTTATTGCAAAAACTTTAACTGTATTCCCTTGTTCTCCAGGTGGGCGCCTGATTGCCAAAAACTTGAAACTGTATTCCCTTGTTCTCCAGGTGGGCGCCTGATTGCCAAAACTTGAAACTCTATTCCCTTGTTCTCCAGGTGGCCGCCTGATTGCCAAAAACTTGAAACTGTATTCCCTTGTTCTCCAGGTGGGTGCCTGATTGCCAAAACTTGAAACTCTATTCCATTGTTCTCCAGGTGGGTGCCTGATTTCCAAAACTTTAATTGTATTCCCTTGTTCTCCAGGTGGGCGCCTGATGCTTCTTGAACTAGGAAATTGAAAGTTGAACACTGACCTTGTTTTCCAGGCGGGCTCTTGATGCCTCTTGAACTTGAAAATGTAAACCGAAAGTTGACCCTGTTCTCCCGGTGGGTGACTGCAATCACAACAAAACAGACAAAACAAAGAAAACTTGCTGCCCCAGTTTGGTATCTGGGCTCATCTGTGAGTGTTAATCGAATCATGTTACCCAAAATCTCTAAGAATTTAAAGTAAATCCCATTATCTAGGAGGGTCCTGAAAATTTCAAATTGAATCTCAACTTAAGAATGAAAACTTTAAAGCTAACTATATTTCCTCAAAGTATAGCTTATGCTAGATCTTGTTAGTCATGGATGTTTTGAATATAACTAAGTTCCATTGTCCAGGAAGGTTCTGAAAATTTAAACCTAAATCTTTGAATATTTGAAATCAAATCCCATTATCCAGGAGGGTCCTGAGAATTCACGGTCAAACCTGTCCGGTGCATGCTTTCCTTACGGAGGGTTCCTCTGGAACAAACGAGATTTCTTGCCCCTGTTTCAATCAAAGAAAATTTTATCAGTTTGAAAAATGTGGTGGTTAGTTTGTGGCATTCTTGCTGAGGATGGCCTTCCCACTGCCGCGCTTTGTTCTAACTGGCTGAATTTCAACAATATGACCTTGAAAGACCCGAATGACCTTTGCTCAAACCGTTGTTTTACATTTCTGTCCTTCCCATTTGAACCTCTGCATCTTCCACAACATTCACAAACTACTCGACCACTTGAACTTTCACTAACACCTTATTTCAATTTTTTTTTGCATTGTGCTATTTCTGGTATGCTTTGCCCGCACTTTGATTCGTGCAATTTCGGAAGCTGGTAGTAAGCTTTGGAATACTTCTTTTACTTTCTTAAACACTGCTGACATTGGTAAAGCCTTAAAGAAAATAATCCCAAAAGAAATGAAATGCAATGACTTGGAGAATTAGGAATAAAGAAGAAAATTCGAAACAGGATGACTTATTTGTGGGAGAAAAAGGAAAAGAGACTTATTTGGGTGAGGCAAACTGGCATCAATGATCATGACATGTATTTCGGATTAATCAGCCCAGCCTGTTCCACCAATCAACTTTCAGTTGTCATACCTCATGCCTAGGATCTCCATAACCCAATCTCTTCGCCAAGTCACTGACCTTGTTCGGTTTGTGGTGCCCCGAGGGGTTTTCACCGACAGACCTCTCTCATTTGTTCATCTCTCAACTCACCATCGCCTTACGGTTCCCGTGAAGGTTTTCACCAGTAAGACTCTCTCAATTATAATTTCTCTCAGCTTACCACCGCCTTACGGTGCCCGTGAAGGTTTTCACCAGTAAGACTCTCTCATTTATAATTTCTCTCAGCTTACCATCGCCTTACGCTGCCCGTGAAAGTTTTTTCCAATAAGACTCTCTCATTTATTTGTTTTCCTTTGTACAACACGGAGTGTTGACCCTGGTGTGAATCATACCTCTGTCTCACTTGACTTGGCACTCTCAAATATTGGTCGGAAGGTCTTCCTTTGGACCGTAATGCAGGCTTCTGGATGGGGTTAGAAAGAAATGATAAAGGCTCAAAACAAATTGAGTGGGTTTACAATTACAACTTTTGGAATCAGATTTTTCATATAGCCACCACTTCTGCCCCAGTTTCTTTGGGTGGGGGCTTTTGAATTTTTATTTGGATGGGACCGAACCGTGAGGCTGCCTACGTATCCTTAAAAGGAATCAGGTCGAACGTAGTTCGTGAGGAATTGCTTTGTTGTTGTTACTTTTCTTTTTTCTTTTTTTTTTTCACTCTTTCTTTCTTTCTTTTTCTTTTCTTCTTTTCCTTCTTTATTTAACTTTGTGTCCATGTTTTTGAACTTTGCTACCGATTCCAAAAGAGGGGTATGAAAGAAAATAAATAAGGCTCAAAGGGGTAACAAAGGGTGAAGTGTTTAGATAGCAGAATAAAATGCCTTCGTCATTCCAATCTTCAAACATGCCAAGTACAAACAAACACTATTTAAACCGGAGAAATCATACATAATATCTTTTGACTACATCAGAATTGATGGTCATATCTACACATTTGCCTTATGTATCTGTTAAATAAAAAGCACCATTGGACAACACTCTCGTTACGATGAACGGCCCTTGCCAATTTGGGGCGAACTTGCCTTTTGCTTCAACCTGATGTGGAAGGAGGCGTTTCAATACTTGCTGACCTACCTCAAATTTCCGGGGACGCACCTTTTTGTTATATGCCCTTGCGATTCTCTTTTGATACAAATGGCCATGACACACTGTTGCCAGTCTTTTTTCGTCAATCAGACTCAATTGCTCCGAACGGGCTTTGACCCATTCATCATCATCGATTTCGGCTTCAGCAACAGTCCGAAGAGATGGAATTTCAACTTTCGCGGGTATCACTGCTTCGGTACCGTATACCAATGAATAAGGAGTTGCACCTACTGAAGTGCGAACAGTAGTGCGATAACCTAACAAAGCAAAAGGCAACTTTTCATGCCATTGCCTGGAACCATGCACCATTTTCCGAAGTATTTTCTTTATGTTTTTGTTGGCTGCCTCAACATTTCCATTTGCCTTGGGGCGATACGGAGTGGAATTCCGATGCGTAATCTTGAACTGTTGGCACACTTCTTTCATCAAATGACTGTTAAGATTCCATGGTGAGCCAATAATACCCTGCTCGAAGAATCTTCTTTGCCAGAACATACCCACTCATATGCGACCCGCAAACTCTGGAATGTACCTCGTTCATGATAGTCGTGGCTTGCTTAGCATCGATGCATCTCAATAGCCCAAGATCTGGAGTTCTTTTGTACAAAACCCCCCCACTTAAGAAAAATCCACTAGCCAACTGTCGAATTGTTCTCTTTTGATCACCTGTGGCTTGAACCGGGTATACCCCCATCCTAATGTACTCCCTAATGTCATGGAATCATGGTTCACCATCGAGTTCCTCTTCAATCACATTACAATAAGCATGCTGGTCCCAAACTTGAATATGCAGAGGGTCGACATAAGCTTTGTCCGGGTGGTGCAACATTGACGCCAAGGTAGCCAAAGCATCGGCAACCTCATTATGGATCCTTGGAATATGCCTGAACTCTATTGATCGAAACCGCTGACAAAGATCATGCAAACATTGTCGATACGGTATGAGCTTTAAATCCCGTGTCTCCCATTCTCCTTGAATCTGGTGCACCAGGAGGTCCGAGTCTCCCAAGACCAAAATTTCCTGGACTCCCATGTCTACAGCTAACCTCAATCTCAAAATGCATGCCTCGTACTCAGCCATGTTGTTGGTACAATAGAAACGAAGCTGGGCTGTTACAGGGTAGTGATGCCCTGTTTCCGATATGAGTACTGCCCCTATTCCGATGCCTTTCATGTTAGCGGCTCCATCAAAGAAAAGTTTCCAGCCTAGTCCTCCAACATGCTCCACCTCGTCAATATGCATCACCTCTTCATCCGGAAAATAAGTTCGCAATGGTTCATACTCTTCGTCGAACGGGTTCTCGGCCAAATGATCGGCCAATGCTTGGGCTTTCATCGCGGTCTGCGTCACATAGACAATGTCAAACTCTGTGAGCAAAATCTGCCACTTCGCAAGTCTTCCTGTAGGCATAAGCTTCTGAAATATATATTGTAAAGGATCCAGGCGAGAGATGAGGTAAGTAGTGTAGGACGACAAATAATGCTTCAACTTTTGTGCCACCCAAGTCAGAGCGCAACATGTCCTCTCAAGGGGAGTGTACTTAACCTCATAGGATGTGAATTTCTTGCTGAGATAATAGATGGCTTGCTCCTTCCTGCCTGTGATGTCATGTTGACCCAACACACAGCCAAACGATTTGTCCAAGACCATCAGATAAAGGATTAAAGGCCTCATGGGTTCCGGCGGGACCAACACAGGTGGGTTTGACAATTACCCCTTGATTTTGTCGAATGCCTCCTGACACTCATCAGTCCATTTAACCGCAGAATCCTTCTTCAGCAACTTAAAGATGGGCTCGCAAGTTGTCGTGAGTTGAGCAATGAACCTGGTGATGTAGTTTAAACGCCCGAGCAAACTCATCACCTCAGTCTTGTTCCTTGGAGATGGAAACTCTTGGATAGCTTTGATCTTTGATGGGTCCAACTCAATACCTCGATAACTGACTATGAATCCCAACAGTTTTCCGGATGGAACACCAAATGCGCACTTGGCAGGGTTAAGCTTAAGATTGTACCTGCGGAGCCTTTGGAAAAACTTTCTCAAATCTCCGACATGGTCGGCCTGTTGCTTTGACATTATGATCACATAATCCACGTAAACCTCTATCTCCTTGTGTATCATGTCATGGAACACAGTAGTCATTGCCCTCATGTAGGTTGCCCCAGTATTTTTCAAACCAAATGGCATTACCCGGTAGCAATAAGTTCCCCATGGAGTTATGAATGCTGTCTTTTCTGCATCCTCCTCATCCATCAAAATCTGGTGGTATCCAACATAGCAATCCACAAAAGAACCGATCTCGTGTTTGGCACAGTTGTCAATCAGAATGTGTATATTCGGCAATGGAAAATTATCCTTTGGACTGACTTTGTTGAGATCACGGTAATCAACGCACACCCTGGTCTTGCCGTCTTTCTTCGGCACTGGCACAACATTAGCTAGCCAAGTAGGATATCGCGTGACTCGAATGACCTTTGCGTCTAACTGCTTCACGATTTCTTCCTTAATCTTCACACTCATGTCAGTTTTGAAGTTTCTCAACTTCTGCTTGACGGTAGGGAATGCTGGATCAATTGGCAGCTTGTGGACCACCAAATCGGTACTCAAACCTAGCATGTCATCATACGACCATGCAAAAATATCCTTATATTCAAACAATGCTTTGATTAATTCTTCCCTGATTTGTGGCTCAAGATGGACACTTATCTTGGGTTCTCTGACATTATCTGGATCTCCTAAATTGATTGCTTCCGTTTCATTCAGATTAGGCCTGGGTTTTTCTTCAAAATGATTTAATTCCTTACTAATTTCCTCAAATGCCTCATCCTCATCATATTCTGTTTCATCATCATACTCTATTTCTTGGATTATTATTTCAGAATTGGATTGACTTTTAAGACTGGGCCGAAGATTCCTCATGCATGTCATGTCATTGAAACCAGCATAAAAAGAACTGTACAAAAAGAAAAGAAAACAAAAATAAGAACTATCAGGAAAGATGGAAAAGGGAAATTGCATTTCATTGAAAATAAAGGATAACAGGGTTTGTACATCAGCAAACGAAAAAAATAAAAATCTGGGTCATAACCCCGGAATAACCCAGATAAAAAGGAAACCAAAACAAACTACCAAGACTCCTTCCGAGTAGGGAAAGGAGGTTCCTTCCAATTGTTAAGCTTTACATTCGGCCCGACGAACTTCATGTCTGCTTTGCTGGACTGTCCTCTGACTTCTACCATGTTCACATCATCAAACATTCTCTGGAACCTTTCAATTAATTCCTCATCAACGTCAACCATAGGATTTGGAACTATTGACACTATGCGTTTCCTGGCACCGGGCTTAACAAAAGACCTGGAGAGACGCGGGATAGGCTTCGGAAGTGCCCACACCTTCTGTTTCACCCTTTTAGCCCTTTTCACTTCTGCTGCTGTGGGTTTGAATCCAAGACCAAACGTACCCAAATTCTCAAGGAGAGACACTAGTTGTACGATACCCTGCAAGGATGCACCCAAACCTTTACCTGGCACAAAGCTATTTTTCAACATTTCAGAGGCCACCATGACGGATGCAGAAGCTATCCTCGGAGTTGAAACACACTTCCCTTCCGGAATCTTCTCGACCGGCACTGTTTTAGAAACTTGATAGACCCAAGGCCCTTTGTCATCTTTGGCCTCAGTAAACGGGACATAGACATCACTGTGAGCACACAAATTCTCCTCACCATGCACGACGATCTCCTGTCTGTCCCACTCGAACTTGACCATCTGGTGCAAAGAGGACGGGACTGCTTTGGCGGCGTGTATCCACGGCCGACCTAATAGTAAATTGAAACAGACGGCCATGTCCAATACCTGGAATTCCATGGTGAACTCCACCGGTCCTATTGTCAGCTCAAGTATTATATCACCAACCGAGTCTTTTCCTCCACCGTCAAAACCTCGGACGCATATGTTGTTCTTATGAATCCTCTCATCCTCAACTTTTAACTTGTTCAGAGTAGAGAGAGGGCAAATATTTGCATTGGATCCATTGTCAACTAATACCCTGGTGACCACAGAATCTTCACATTTCACCGTAAGATAGAGAGCTTTGTTGTGTTCAGTACCTTTCACGGGCAACTCGTCATCAGAGAAGGTAATCATGTTTACTTCAAATATTTTGTTGGCGATATTTTCCAGATGGTTTACTGAGATTTTGTCGGGGACATGAGCCTCGATCAGAATTTTCATTAGGGCCCGACGATGCTCATCTGAATGGATCAACAATGATAGCAGGGAAATCTGAGCGGGCGTCTTTCTCAGCTGCTCTACGATGGAGTAATCTTGTACCTTCATTATTCTAAAAAACTCCTCCGCTTCTTCTTCACTGACTGCTTTCTTTACTAGGGCTGGGTTATCTCTGGATGTTTTAGCTTTGCTTAACTCTTCCGGGGCAAAGCATCTCCCCGAACGAGTTAACCCCTGTGCCTCATTAACTTCTTCTTTCACTTCCTTTCCCTTATAGGTCACTGTCACCCGTTCCTAGCTCCATGGGATAGCTTTGGTGTTGACTACCAGCAACTGGGTTACAGGCTTGATGATGATAGGGTCCGTACGGGCACCCTCCATAATTATGATGGGCTTACTCGCCAACCCCGACACGACCACCTTTGACTTATCTTGCTTTGCTACAGCATTACTTGGGGATTTTTTCTCAATTACCATAGACGGTCCCCCATTTGTCGTGTTCAATTTGCTCACCGATCCTTCAACCATTGGTTTTCTGACTAGCTTGACCTCACTAGACCGAATCATCATGACGGATTGTGAAGGCTTCTTGGGTTCCCCCTTATGCACTATCTCGATCATGTTTGTTTCATCATGCGTTGGCAATGGGTTCTGATTGATGTTGGGTGCCTCCGGGGTTTGGACTACAATTTGGTTTGTGTCGATGAGCTCCTGGATGGCATTTTTCAGGTGCCAGCACTTCTCCGTATCATGTCCCGGAGTACCAGAACAATATGCACAGTTCACAGAGTAATCAAGATTCTTTGGAGGAGGGTTTGGCAGTTTCGACTCAATTGGCCTCAACACATTCAACTGTCTCAATCTTTGGAATAAACTGATGTAAGACTCCCCCAAAGGGGTGAAAGTTTTCTTCCGCTGAAACCTCTCATTTCTCTATACTGGTTTGGGCCGGAAACATGGACCAACAGGGTTTCGGTAGGTTCGCTGGGGTGGGTAAGAAATTTGTAGAGCTGGGTAGGTGTTTTGTGGAGCTGGGGCATGCCATTGTGAATAGGAAGGAGGTTGAGTATATGACTGGGCATGGTGGACAGAAATTTGAGGGTCTGGTGATGGGCAGTAATGTTGGGGTGGATTATATGGATTTTGGGGGTAGGCTTGGTGATGGGGTCGAGGCTGGGTATAATGGGATGATGGGTCCCTCAGTCCAAACCATGATCCTGAATCAACTGTTGCCACATCTTCTTTCTTCTTCTTTCCAATCACTCCCCTGGTACCATTCTGAATGGCTTAAGTGGTTGCTTTGATGGCTGAGTAGCTCATGATTTTGCTTGATTTAAGCCCTTCTTCCACCATGCCACCCATCTTTACTACCTCGTTGAAATACTTGCCTATGGCCGATATCAGATGGCCAAAGTAAGTAGGCTCCAGTGCCTGCAGAAAGTACTCCACCATTTTGTTTTCCTCCATCGGGGGGTTAACTCTTGCCGCTTGTTCTCTCCAGCGAAAACCGTATTCTCTGAAACTTTCACTAGGCTTCTTCTCAATCTTAGTCAAAGACAAACGGTCTGGAACAATCTCGATGTTGTATTGGAAATGGCGAGCGAATGCTTGGGCAAAATCATCCCAGGTATACCATATACTGTGATCTTGACGAGTGTACCACTCCAATGCCGCGCCACTCAGACTCTGGCTAAAGTATGCCATCAGTAGTTTATCTTTCCCACCGGCTCCTCTCATTTTACTGCATAATCCCCTCAAATGGGCCACCGGGTCTCCATGCCCGTCATATAGGTCAAATTTAGGCAATTTGAATCCCACAGGCAGCTGAACATCAGGAAATAGACACAAATCTTTGTAGGCTACGCTCACCTGGCCTCCCAATCCCTGCATGTTCCTGAACGATTGTTCCAGGCTTCTTACCTTCCTGAACATCTCCTCCTGCTCTAGGTTTTTAGGTGGTTTCTCAGTCTCGACAGGGATGTCGAAACGAGGGGTGTAGGAGTAATGGTCTGGGGCCTTGAAAGTAGGCTCCGGGGGATAGTATTGGTTATCTTGGGTATGGAATAATGGCTCACTAGAGGATCGATAGAGTGTAGCGGGCGGGGGTGCTACGAAAACAGCGGTGGCTGGTGGAGGGGGGTATGGGATTGGTTTGGCTGATGGTGCTTGTGTGGTTTGGGAAGTGGTGCCCTGATAATGGTGGTAATGGGGGAAGCCTGGTGGATATTGCGGAGATGAGTCAATAGTGGGAGGTTCTTGGGGTTGGGCTAGTGGCGGGACGAAAGCAGGATTGGCGGGATATGATGGTGGTGGATGTCCCTTCATCCATGCTTGGTACATTTTTGCCATTTGGTGTTTCAACTTGTGTAACTCCTCTTTCAGATTAACATCAGACTCCTCTCCATCCCTTGACGGATCAATAACACTTGCATCCAGCTCTTTGTCAGCAATGATCAACTTATCTTTAGACTTGGTGTTGTACGGGTGGGTTGCCAGAATTCCAAACAAACTAACCACCTGCCTGAATTCACTAATAACAACAAACTTGTCAGCGTTAAAAGATTTAATAGATAGGAAACCGCACATTTAGGATGCAATGCACCTAGACGTTAAAGTTTCTAGTCATGCATTTGAACGGTTGCATGCTTCATCCCGGCTTTTAGCTAACTATTTGCGTTTGCGCTTTCCAATTCTCTCTCTTTTTCCTTTCACTCAAAAACCTTTCCCAATCACTATTTTTGTTGCCTCTTATTTTGCACTTGTTTTTCCTCGCTAGTTTTGCCATTATTTCTTTTCACTCGATTTTCTTAATTTTCATTCTCTCTCTGATTTTTCTCTCTTTTTTCCTTTTTTTTCATTTTATGTCTATGATCGAATCCTATAGGGATTGCCTACGTATCATGGCGCCGCATGAATCAGATCATTACGTAGTTCAGGAAGATGCAAAATAAAGTGAATAACCTAACTCTTTTTTTTTTTTTGAATTTTTGTTTTATTTTTGTTTTTTAAACAAAGACTTAAAAAGAAGAAAGAAAATATTTTTGGATTCAGATTTTATTTTTTTTAAGGAAATATTTTTGGATTTATAGACTTTAATTTTGAATTTATGAAAGAAAATATTTTTGAAACTTGGAATTTTTTTTTGAATTTTCGAAAAAAGAATGAAAATATTTTTGAATTTTGAATTTGGTTTTATTTTTATTTTTATTTTTTTCAAACTTTTTTGAAAGAAAGACTTTAAAGAAGAAAGAAAATATCCTTTTTTTGGATTTTTTTTTTAATTTTTGNTATATATATATATATATATATATATATAATATTTTTTGGTATAAAAATTTTCTTATTTTTTTATTTGAATTTTTCTAAAGAAAGATTTCCAAAGAACGGATTAAAAGAAAATATTTTTGGATTTTTTTAAAAAATAGGGGCCGGAACCGATGAGGTTTGCCTACGTATCTCATATCCGGTGAGAATCAGACCCGCGTAGTTCTGCCAGTGTGACTGAGCCGGGGAAACAGGATATTAACTTATTTTGAAATTCATTTTCTATTTCTTTTTTCTTCTTTTTTTTCAAAATTTTGACAGAGTTTCGAGGTATTTTCCAAATATCAGGGATTTTCGAACCAGGGTGATTTTTCTATTCTACCTCACTCTTGGTTTTTTTTTTTTTATTTTTTTTTCTTTCCTTAGCCGGTCAACACAGAAGCCGAGACAAATAATGTGCAGATAGCAGGTAGGATGCATCACGATGGTCCTTTTGTTTCGGGTACACAAGTCCTAGACGGACCCAACCCCCGTGTTGAGTCCCCTAAGTCAAGAATACACTTGATGCAGATAATCGTTCCTACTAGGGATCCGGCATGAGGTTTTGTCATTCTAGGTTTAAACCTGGGGTTTTTTGTTCTAGACCTTGGCTACCCGAGCGGACAACTCGAGTCGGGGTGGGATCGACGTACCGGTAGCACGAAAGCCTATCCGGCCTAGTGGCTAGTCCATCCCCGCATTTCTTACTTGGTATGACCTCTAACAGAAAGGCGGGCCACGCGAACGTGTGCACCAATTTTTAGAAGACTCAGAAGGGAGGCGTAAGAAGGCAGACAGTTCAAATAAATATCAAAGCGGTAAATAACATTTAGCACAGTGAGCACACAAAATACAGTAATATAACAATTAATAAATCCAAGTAAAATCACTTTAACAAGCTCTAATTCTTGAACCCTGAACCAGAGATTCTGGGTTCGTCCCCAGCAGAGTCGCCAGAGCTATCACACCTCCTTTTTACTACCCCGACAAGGTAATAAGGGAGTTTTTCCAATTAAAGTGACAATAATCGAAAAGGGATTATTTATCTAATCAGAGTCGCCACTTGGGATAATTTATGGTGTCCCAAGTCACCGGTTTATTTTATATCTCAAATCGAGGAAGTTTTGACTCTGTTTAAATTGTCTGCGAACCAAAAATCTGGGTAAGGAATTTTGTTAACCCGGAAGAAGGTGTTAGGCATTCCCGAGTTCCGTGGTTCTATCACGGTCACTTAATGATTAAATTCTGCTTAAATTGTTCAACTACGACTTTTATACCTAAGTGCATTTCTATATTTTTTACCGCTTTTATTATTCTTTAGTATTTAAAGAATTGCCTTGAGACGAGTTAAGTATGCGTAAATCCCGTAGAGTTTGAAATGTGTCTAAAATCATATCACGCGGACGTGTACATAATTCTTGACACTGAACTCATTCAAGGAGATAAATAAAGTTGCGTGAGCGCATATTTTCGTTTGTTGTCAAAAAGATACCGGAATCATGTCACGCGGGTGTGTACACAATTTCGATAATTTTAAGAAGTTCGTCCCTAAAATGTCTCTACGAGTTTTCATCTTAATATTTATTTGTGTTACGTAAACGTATACACAATTTTAAGAAAATGTATATTTTAGTTGTTTTCATCCAAAGTTACGTAGAACGTATACTTCGAAAATTGATTTATTGTCTAAATCTAAGTGTTACCTAAATCAGATATGGGGTTGAGTTTCAATATTCCTCACGTGAATTACTAAGTCAAGTCATAGGGGACTAATCTAAAGAGACATTTTTAGGTATTTATGGGAATCACTTTATGTTCCTTAATCAGATTTGGACTTGGGCTATGGCCTAGTTTTAGCCCGATTTGATCACTTTAGACCATCCTAATTTGGCTATTTTGTAAGATAGGTGGTTTAGACAATTTAGCCAAGCATGACTAATCGAGGATATTAACGTAAAAATCAGGATCAAATTGGGATAATTACTATCTTTTTAACCACTAAATAATGCTGTTTTGGAACATAATATTCCCATATAAAGAAGATCAAACGGGTTTGAGATAAGTTACACCTAATGAAGCGCAAAATAAGAAAAGTGTTCTCAAATTCTTATCAATCGTTGCATGCCATACTAAAAAATAACAGAAAATAGAACATGGGTGTTTAAAATCACAAAAAAAAAAAATTTTAAAACTTCTTGGGCTGTCACGTTAATAGGAAGGAGAGACAACTTGAGGATCAGATTCATAATGTCCGGTCCCATTTATTACAATACCAAAATAAATATGTACACGACCTGATAAACTTGCTATTACATCATTCGTACTCTAAAAGAGACTTTCTAACAGAACAAAAGAAAATACTAAGAATTAATTTAGAAGTTGATGGTTGCATCTGTGTAGACCTGCAGTTTCCATCTAGTCTTGAACTAAATTGAGCCCTTATATATCAACAGAGAATAGATTTTCCCATTGGGGAGGGGTCAAGTCCAGTTCTCTTGATGCTATTTTGAAATTAGACAATCGCTCACAAACATTTGAGCACTTTTGTTCTGAATAAACCTGACCATTGGGTCAGATTCATATTTTCCAGTGCAGTCTTATACTAATAACATCTATTACAGTTCTTAATAAATACAGGACCATTCATAAGCTAAATGAGAACTCGAAGCCACTGTTTTTAACTAGACATCCCTTTGGTTAATCTAACAGCAATACCAGTAAATCCTCCAACCAGAGGATTTCGTGTATCATTATTGTAGGAATTTTGACCATGAGGAGGTCAGATTCACTTTACTCTTGATACAATTTCTAACACTACTAGAATAGTTCTGTGTGCCTTTGGGGAAATCTGACTATGGGGAGGAGTAAGATTCAAATCCATTGAGCTATTTTGTTAAGACTATTGATAGTCGTCCTCATTTAAGCTAGTGTTTAGTCAAATCCTTTGACCATTCTTAGCACATTGAGGAGTGAATCCGACTATTTTGTGGGTTCGAACTCACTTCCTTAAGGCTCTTCCGTATTTTCAGCAAGCTAAACTACTCTTTATGCATTATTATAGGGTGAATTTGACCATTGAAAAGGCCAAATTCATCTCCCTCAATGCAATTTACTTTACTAATGGACTAAGAAACAAACACAAAGATGAAATCAAGCTATAACCACATTCAGATTTCAGGAATATAAACGTATATAATCAGCTTTTTTTTTCTTAATTATCAACATATTAATTTTCATACCAAATAAATAACAAAAAAGTTCAGCTATAAAATGAGACAAATTCGAGCAAAGAGAAACATGAAATTCACATTTTTGAGTTTTTCAATAATATCAAAAAGTTACATACCGTTTGAAGAGAAAATCAATCCAAATCATGACCAAATAAAGGTCAAGTAGCAGCAATATAGCAAATAAAGAGGCAGGATCAGCAGCAGCCAACAAGCTCAACCAGATAAATAGTAACAGCAGTAGAAAACAAACCCAGAGTTTGAAAGTATAAGCAAAAGACCTTCTTTTTTCCTTCGAATCAGATCATCAAACAGACAAAGCCATTTCCATAAGTTTGGAGAAGATTTTTTTTAGTAGGCAAGGATGGTGGATTTAATCTTCAGAAAAAGAGTATATGGGGTAATGCTTTTCAGTAAAATTTCAGTCTCTAAAGAAAAGAAATTTTCCAGTGTCCAAAAAAAAGGTCCTTAATATGTAAAAAGAGGGTCTACTTATAGGGAGCTCAAGGATGGGATATGCTTTGGCATATTCCTCATCCAAGAGCAGAAAATAGTACAGGTACAGCTGTCAAACCTTATCCTATTGGGCAGATGTACCTCCTTCTAGAACATTCTACTGATTTCAGACCTCATCCCCTCTTAAAGTTACTGTTTTATCCCCTAAAAATCTAATTTCAAGATATCTTCTTAATTCTGGGTTGTTACACCCAAGATTCTTCTATTGTAATTCCCAAACTAACCTTTAGTACCCCCTAGAATTACCCCTTAAGGTTAATCAAGGTTAAAAGGTTAGGTTATTTATTTAACATTAGCTATTCCATCTTAATTGAATGATTAACTCAATAATTATCCTATTTTGATCTTAAGTGAAGCACTTTTAGGACTTAGGCTAGGTTAATTAGGGAAGTTATGTAACCTAGGTTAACCTATCAAACAAATGTTTTTTTATAAGGTTACCATTAATTAGGTTGATCTTTAGGCTAGGATTAAACTACATTAGTCCATGATCATACACTGGTTCAGGATTAACTAATTTCCTGATTAATCATGCCATTAATTAACTACTCAAATTATGATAATGCTTAAATAGACGAAGAAGCAATTCATGAACAAATGATCAGGTCTACGAGTAACCGTAAATCCTAACAGGTTCTTGAACTAAGTCAATCAATATGAACGATCTAGGGCAAGGAATCACAATCGTCAGAAGTGAACCTACTACTAAATGAAGAATTCATCACAGCAACCAAACATGAACAACGGACAGACAACAAATAATGAACAATGAAAAAAGGCAACGGCATCTAGACCTAATCAGTAACGAAGAGAGAAAAAGAAAAGGAAACTAACCCTAGACAACAATAGAACTAACAATAATTAACGCGGTCGCATAATAACGATGTTAATGTAAACAAGGGACAAATAAGAAATCAGTAACTAAATAAATAACAAAACAAGATAATTAAACAGAAATTCACAAAACCAGTCATTAACATGATTTTTTTTGTTTTGATATTGCTTAGAAGTAGTAAAGAAGGAAGAATACCTATTAAAGGGCTTAGCCGGAAAACTCGAAGGTCGCCGGACTTGGCCGGATTCCAGCGGGGTTTAAGAATGACTCAAACCCACATAAATCAATAGCCCTCGACGAGAGCTATCGATCCATGTAGGTGAGAGCCATTAAATATCTTTAATTCGGTCGGACATGGATATTTACATTTTTCAGATTTCCTAGATCTAAAAATACTCGAGATTGGATGTTTATTTGGGGAAACCAATGGTGGGGTGTGGTTGAGGATAAAGAGAGGGTTATTTGGTACACATTTGGGGCGGATTGGTGGTGCTCCACCGCCGGTGGCGATTTTCGGCCGGCAGAGCAAGGCGGAGGATCGGTGGAGCCGTGGTGGGAGACGGTAGGGACGACTGGCCCTTAGAGAGAGGTGAGAAACGGAGGGGAGAAGTGGGGGGTGTAATACTTAGGCAAAATGGGGTGGGGGTGGGGTAGTTAGGACACTTATATAGTTTATTAATCATCAGTTCCCAGCCGTTAGATCTAAATAGATCAACGGCTGGGATAAATTCACTATGCAAAATGGTGTCGTTTAGTTGTCACAGGCCTAAACGAGTGTAATTGGCTTGGGCTAATCCAGGTATGGCAGCTTGGGCCTGGGCAATCCTAGCCCAGGTCCATTTTAATTCAACACTTTAATCAAAACCCACCTTAACTAATTAAATTAACCTAAGGTTAAAACTAAATGTAATAATTAATTCTAATCCTAGTCTTTGTTTAATTAATTAATTAATTAGGAGTCAAATTATTTTAATTACTCCTAGTCATTTAAAGGACAAATTTCACAATTTTGTTAAAAAGAAATAATTAAATCAAGAAATTAACATTAACATACTTTATATTAAACAATTATATTTATTTAAATGATAACTAAGGTTACGGGCTTAATCATGCCATTTTAAATTGTTTATGGATTTAAATGATGGATTATGGCTACGCAGTGTGAAAATAAACTCGCAAATAGCATTAAAATTCAACAAAAATCCGTAAAACTAATTAATTTAGTGAGATTTTGTAGGATTATACGATGGGAAAAAATCACGTGCTCACACCATCAGCATATTGAAGAAGTACAATATGAAGCTGAACCCCGAGAAATGTGTGTTTGAAGACGGATCTGGTAAATTCCTCGGGTTCATGGTATCCAACCAAGGAATCGAGATCAACCCCGACAAGATCAATACCATAGAAGATATCACGATCGTGGTCAACGTGAAGGTTTTGCAAAGATTAAACGGACGTATAGCTACCCTGAGGCGATTAATCTCGAGGTCCTCTGATAAGAACCACTGATTCTTCTCGCTACTAAAGAAGAAGAAGAACTTTTCGTGGACCCTAGAATGCCAACGGGCCTTGGAGGAACTCAAGCAATATCTATCGATCCCTCCACTGCTTCACACACCGAAGAAAGACGAACAACTATACATGTACATGGCAGTATCAGAGATAGCAATAAGTGGAGTCCTAGTCCGGGAAGAACAAGGTACGTAATTTCCAACTTACTATGTTAGCAGGACTCTAGGTGAGGCAGAAACTAGATATCCTCACCTAGAAAAATTGGCTCTCGCTTTGCTAAGCGCCTCTAGGAAACTTAAACCATATTTTAAGTGCAATCCAATATGTGTGTGACTACTTACCCATTGAGAAATATTATACATAAACCCGAACTCTCAGGACGATTGGCCAAATGGGCCATGGAAATCAGCGGGTATGATATTGAATATTGACGCCGGACAACCATTAAATCTCAAATTTTGGCAGATTTTGTGGCCGAATTTATGCCGTTCTTGATACCCGAGGTCGAACGAGAGTTGTTGGTAAAGTCGGGGACGTCCTCGAGAATTTAAACCCTCTTAACGGTCGGTGCCTCGAACGCAAAAGGGCACAAACTTGGCATCGTATTGAAACCACCAACAGGAAATATAGCTAGACAATCTGTTAGGACTGTGAAATTTACTAACAACGAGGCCGAATATGAGGCCATGATTGCAGGTCTCGAACTAGCCAAAAGCTTGGGGGCGTAGGTGATCGAATCTAAGTGCGACTCCCTCCTCGTGGTGAACCAAGTTAATGGAACATTCCAATTCAGAGAAGAAAGTATGCAAAGGTACATAGATAAGTTGTAGGTAACATTACATCGGTTCAAGGAGTGGAATTTACAACACGTGCCCCAGGATCAAAATTGTGAGGCCGACGCCCTTGCTAACTTAGGGTCGTCTACCGAGTACGGCGAGCTCAACTCAGGTGGCAGTCGTGCAACTCATGAGATTAGTGGTAGAAGAAGGTCATGTCGAGATAAACTCTACAATACTGACTTGGGATTGGAGAAACAAATATGTAGAATATCTGAAGACTGGAAAAGTGCCCTCGAATCCAAAAGAATTGAGTGCCCTACGTACGAAGGCAACCTGGTTTAGCTTGTCCGAAGACGAAACCTTGTTCAGAAGAACGTTCGATGGCCCACTAGCAATATGTCAAGGACCGGGAGATACCAAATACGTTCTGAGGGAAGTTCACGAGGGCACCTACAAAAATCATTCAGGCGCTGAATCGTTACTTTTAAGGTAATCAAAGCCATTTACTACTAGATCAACGTGGAAAAGGACGCAAAGGATTTCGTTCAAAAATGTGATAGGTGCCAAAGACATGCTCCGATAATTCATCAACTCGTGGAGCTGCTGCATTTGGTTTTGTCACCAAGGTTGTTCATGAAGTGGGGAATGGATATCGTCGGCCCCCTTCCATGGCCACCCGATATGGCACAATTTATATTGTTTATAAGTGGCTATTTTTCTAAATGGGTGGAAACCCAGGCGTACGAGAAGGTAGGGAGAAGGAATTCATCGATTTCATTTGGTACCACATCATATGACGGTTCAGAATGCCGACCGAGATCGTATCCGACAATGGGAAACAATTCATTGATAGGAAAGTAACCAAATTTCTTGAAAACCACGAGATCAAAAGAATCCTATCAACACCCGATCAACCTAGTGGGAACGGACAAGAAGAATCGACCAACAAAACCATACTCCAAAACCTAAAAAAGAGGTTAACTGATGCCAAAGGAAAATGGAAGGAAATCCTCCCTGAAGTCCTATAGGCATACCGTACGACTTTGAAGTCCAGTACCGGGGCCACCCTGTTCTCATTGGTTTAGGGCGCTGAAGCTTTAATACCGATTAAAGTCGAAGAACCAAGTATCAGATTTCGATATGCAAAAAAGGAATCGAATGAAGAAGCCTTGAGTACAAGCCTAGATCTATTATATGAAAGGCGTGAATCCGCCCTTGTCCGGTTGGCCGCAAGAAAATACCAGATCGAGAGATATTACAATCGAAAGGCTAACCTTCAACAAATCAATACCGGGGACTAAGTACTAAGGAAGGTCACACTGAGCACTTGAAACCAGAACGAAGGGAAGTTGGCGCCGAACTGGGAAGGACCGTATCAAATTCTCGAGATCACCGGAGAAGGATCTTACAAACTCAAGGCAATGAACGGTGAATGGATACCGAATAAGTAGAAAATAGCTCACTTAAAGTGATACTAATGCTAAGGTACAACCCCATTCATTCCTCTTTACTTATTTTTTAACTAACACTTGCAGGTAACCAACAAGGAACGATGCAATTTTTAGGCCTGAAACCATACGTTGCACTCTTTTTCCTTTGATCCAGTTTTGTCTCAAATGAGTTTTCTGGCAAGGTTTTTAACGAGGCAACAGTGGACCGCGCAAACTTAGAATCGAAGGTCGATCATGAATTGGTGTCAAAGATAGCATCAACGGTATCTGAGGCTTCTCTCTATGATCAACCTCGAATACTAGGGGACATTACCCTCGGATATCGACTTTAGCAAGGGAAGAAACTTCATGATTGAAGGGTCTCGCTATATAGGATTTATTGTAAGGGCCAAATGATCAAATGAACTATGCCCGCATAGATTGCTCGAGCCCTTGAACAAAGCATGAACACATGTATAACTATTATGCACAAGAATAAAAAAGAAGTCTCTTCCTTGCGGATAAATATGTTTCCCTTTAAAATATTTCTTGCATTTCTCAAGGAATTTCCTACATCCGATTCCCTAAAGGTATCGATCCCAAGGTCCACATTAATCTGAGCTCAAACAATCACTCTCACTCGGGTTCTTCCGTCCGAAAAAAAACTCAAACGGTCCGAGCTATTGGATTTTGGGGGCATAAGACTTATTAGGCAACGCTCGAATTTTAAAGGCTACGGCCACCCCCACTCGGAGACTATTATCTTAGAAAACCCCGGATAACTCGGGATAGCGAGCCTACTAGGAAACACCCGAACTAAAAAGGCTATAGCCATATTAACATTGCTCGGTGACGTCTGAGACCCATAACAAAAACAACAAGGCCTTAAAATTTCTTAATCAGTTCTAAAGGATACCCTCGACAAACTATAATCTGAAAAAGTCTAAGTACTTTGGAGAAAATATTTTCGGTCATGCCGAACCCCCCAACCCCCTCCCCCTACCCCCCCCCCCCCCCCTTAAAACAAAATAATGTTGGAGGAAAGGTTTGTTCGAACCTCCGAATGTAACCTAACTATTTCTTGCTAAGGCATTTTGATCTTTGCGAATATAAGTAATGAATCAAAGTGAAAATTCAAAAGCTGTTGAAAGGGAAAATCCTTATATACATATCAAAAAATTCTTTTTACAAGGGCCAGACAACCCCGATGCAAATTTTTACAAATTCCAAACGGCCTCAACAAAAGGGTAATACAAAAGGCAAAAAACAAAAACATCTGAAAAGAGCCTAAGTGGCCTAGTCTTCACCGAGGGCCACAATATCACCGTTGGGGTCTCCTCCACCCTCGAGCTCGCCCAAATCTACAGAATCTTCATCAGCTTCGGGATAGGCCAATGTTTTGTCTTCGGTTTCAAGCTCCTTGGCACTCTCAATCTCAGTCGATAAGTTGAAACTCTGAGAATGAATTTCCTCGAGGGCCTTCATTCGATATTGCCGTTTCGCATGCTCGATGATGTTCTTTTATCAAACCTAAGGCGCCTCGGCATCGGCCTTATAAACAACCATCATCTCGTCAGCATCGACTTTAACTATATTAACCTACGACTTGGCCGTCTCAAGCTCTTTGGCAAGATTTCCTCGATCGGAGACGGCAAAATTTAGCTGAGACTGGAGCTCCTCGATCTTTTTGGGCTTCACCAAGGCCTTTCCCAGAGCTAGTTTTTCCAAGGCAGTCTCCTTTTTCAAGGCCAAGCGGTCCATGTTTCTTTTCCATTATTCGGCCTTGTCCTTTACCACATCCACCTCTACCCAGAGCTGCTCGATCTGATCAAGCTTCTTTTGGACCTGCGGGTTCGGACCGGTAGTCACTCTGTCTGACTCATTGTCTCTAACCTCAAATACTCTTCTTCCCTGCTCAACCATGTTGGCATTCTCCTTCCTAGCAACCTCTAGCTCATCTCAGAGACTCTTAACATCCCCTTCCTTTGCTCCCTGAGAAGTTTGTAAGCATCTCACTGCTCAGTAAGCCCTCGAGTCTCGGCATCATTGTGTTTAGACTCTTCCCGATATTGTATAAATGTATCGTGATAAAGTACCAAGGTATACAAACACGGAGAAAGAAGTTGTGATCATCTACAAATTGATTTAAGTCTAAACTAGAAATCATCAAGAGGTATCTGAAGTTACTTACTTTAACGCCTGTTGAGCTTCGTTCAATAGGCAGGGCACTTCCACCTCGTTCATCTTGGCTTGGTCCTCCTTGGTCACCAAGTACCAAAGGTAATTGGCCACCCCTACCGGGGCAGAAAGGACCCTGACATCCTCCAGAATCGAGATAACGATCGATCGCTTTCGGTCGAAATCCACGCTTGGAGCTGGGAACTAGTTGATTAATTATGCGCTTGAGGACAGATCGCTTGTTCCCGAAGATGGACTCTTCCTCTTCACCTCTAAGTCTCCCAATCTGGTGACTTCCTCCGTGGCGGTAGAATCCACACTATCAAAAGAGTCTCGGGAGGGGTCGTCAGCTCCATGGGACCCCTAGTTAGGGCGAGGTTTCACTGCCTGAGCCTCATCGATCATAGACTCAATGAACGAAGGTGACTAGGTGTCTATCACACAAAGTTCATCCTTCGGAGCGCTACCCTCATCCCAGGATGTCTCGACCACGGCCTCCTCGTCGGCATCCCTAGCTCGAGGCTGATCCGCCTCAGCTCTGTCTGATTCAAAGGCCCCTCATCCCTCGAACTGCGACCGTACGCGAGCCACCTGTTCAGACGCTTCTTCTTCTCCTTTTTCTTCGTCGAATTCGTCCCTAAATTGATAGAGTGGATACGAAGAAGGGTCTCGAGCACTGGTACCTTCTTTGGGCTTGCACACCAACTTTCTTTTTGTTTTCTTCTTCTATGAGCTTGGAGAAATCGGAGCCCTCTTTTTTTTCTTCTCATCACCCTATCTCGGAGTAGGGGACTCGGCGAGGTCATCCGAATCACCAGATAGAATCCACATCGTGACATCCTTGGATAAACCTGCAAAGGTAAACGAAATAGATGAGGACCCAGTAACACAAAAAAAAACCAAATATTACTCACTAGGGAAAGCAAATTTCACCATGAGAACGGGCCTCCCACCGGCCCTACGAAAGTTCATGCCATGCGAGCTCGGAATATGGATTTTGTGACACAATTCCCTCGACCCACTCCTTAAGTCGAGGGACTGCATTCGGGACTCGAGAAACACATGCACTACTGATAAGAGGGGATTTTGACTACTTATTAGCACATTTATTATTTCGTTTTAGTCCAAAAGTGTTTAATTGTGTTCCCAAAAACAAATGAAATGTGCTTAATTGTAGGAATAGTGTAAAACGAGCCCCCAAGATGAAATCCAACTCAATGAGGAATGATCTGAACTCAAGGACAAAAACAGGCACAGAAGCTCAAAAGTGCGGGCCGCAGATTTTGAAGAAACTCCTATCAAAGACAAGTGCAAAGTGTGGTCCGCACATGACATGTGCGGCCGCAGAAACTAGGCCAAAGTAAAAGTTCATAGAACCTGTATCTCAAGTTCAACAGAAGTGCGGACCGCACAATTATTGTGCGGCCTCAAAAGAACAGCTATGTGGCCACAGTCACATTTGTGCGGTGATAACTAGGGATTTTACCTTGTTTTGCACTCTATCTTGCTTAAGTTTTGGATACAATTGTACACAAAATAGTCCAAAAGGCTTACGTGTTGTGCTTGTTGCAGTGTTTAGCCAAAAAGGATGACAAATAGTCAAAGACCTTCTCAAAAATGACTGAAACTTGCACAAGTACCAAGAACAACAAAAAGTCAAAGTCAAAGTGATTACTGCGGGCCGCGGTCCACTTTATGCAGTCCGCGGTGGTGAGGTTCAGAGAGTTGTTTCCAAGGCAAAGTCCACCGCGGCCGCGGTCCATTATACGCGGACCACGATGAGGAGATTCAGAGGAACTGATTTTGAAGGCCAAGACCAACGCGGACCGCGGTCAAGAAGATTCAGAGACCCAACATTTGAAGCCTAGAAGTCTACCGCGAACCGCAGTCCTTTCTTCGCGGTCCGCGTTGAAGCCACCGCGGCCGCGATCCAATTTATGAGGACTGCGATGGCCAAGTTCAGAGACATAATTTGTGAGATCAAAAAGCGTCACCGCGGCCGCGGTCCATTCTACGCTGTCCGCGGTGACCCCGCATGGGCATTTTTATCCGGATTTTTTAGCTGAGTATAAATAGCTTCTTTTTTTTTTTTTGGAGGTAAAGCTTTGTATCAGATATTTTGGGCAGCTCGTGAAAAGTTTCTTTTCATCTTTTTGAGCAATTTTAGCTAGATTTCAACATTGGATCATCCTATTTTATTTTATAATTCAATCATATGGGTTTTGCTTCATCTATTTCTGTGATTTCTTCATTGATTATGAGTAGATAAACCCATTAGCTTGGGTTGTGGCTCAACCCTAGTGTGGGTCTTTAATGGGTTCTTTAAATTAGGGCTTAGGTGTTTATGGGTGATGGATATTTGTGTTGAATTGTGGTTTTCTTGTTAAAATTTGTTGTTGCAAACAGTAATTGGTGTTCAATTGACTTGGGTCCTTCTTGAGAAAGAGGACTTGAGTCTAGGAAATCAACCCAACAAGGAATTGGGATGAAATCATGTGGATTGATAGTCCCAATTAACGGGTTAAACCTCGAGAGAGTAAAACCCTACTTGAGCCCATATTGCTTGTGCAAATTTGACACCGAATTGACCTTGAGAAAGGCAATTAGGCATAGACACTCAAACTACCGAGAGGTATAGAGTGGTAACTTTGGAGCATTGGCTATATGATAATTTCCCGAATAACATCTTTGCCTTAGATATTAGAATCCGTTAACTACTCGCCTAGGTAAAAGTCATAACCCTAGTGCCTTTATCCAATTAGAAAACAACCAAAAAAGATAATAGTAGTTCAATTGCAATCATCATTAGTATAAATTGTAGTTATAGTATAAAACCCAAGATTATGAGAAGTGTAATCAAGAACACTAAACACTATTAGATTACGTAGAAACTTGACTCCAAATCATAACTCTCTGAGGAATCGATCCCGATCTTTCGGGTAAAAGCTGCACCGACCCTCATCTTCCTACTTTAATAGTAGTGTGGGTGAGATCCGATCACTTTTTGGTGCCGTTGCCGGGGAGTTATACGGTGTTGATTATCTACGTGAATAGTAGTGTTAAGTGTTTTTCTTTCCTTCTGTTTTTAACGTTTTTGTTGAATCTATACAGGTGCAAATGGAGGATCCCTTAGGAAACGTTATTGCGGGGTAGGAGGTATTTGATAACCAGGATGATGAAATCAACCAAGTACAACCTCAAAGAAGGGGCCGACAAGCCAATATTCAAGAGGATATTCCAGACCCTCCCCCGCCACCAGCTGCTAGAGTTGCCCCGCGGGTCCTTCCAAATGAGGGGTATGCTAGTGCCATTATCCCGCCAAGGATTCGAGCGGGAAATTTTCATATTACCAATATGATGCTGACACTCTTAGAGCAGCAGGGTTATTTCACCGGAGCCGCGCACCAGAATGCTTATAAACATCTAAAGGGATTCGTGGATACCTGCTGGGGTAGTAAGCAGACAAATGTCTCGTAGGATGCATTGAGACTTCGGTTATTCCCCTTCTCTCTTCGAGGGAAGGCTCTTGATTGGCTCAAGCGGCTTCCCAACTATTCAATATCTACTTGGGATGAGCTAGCGGACAAATTCATTGCTAAATTCTTCTCCCCAAGTCATATGGCGGCGCTCAGAGATGAAATCTTGGCCTTCAAGCAAGAACCCAACGAGCCTTTGCATGAGATATGGGAGAGATACTGGACCATGGTTAAGGAATGACCGAACAACGACATGACTGAAGCCATGATCCAGCAGACTTTCTACCGAGGGATAAACGCTGTCAATCAATGTGTCAATCAGTTGGCCGGTGGAAATTTCATGAAATTGACTTACCCCGAGGCATGTGAGATATTAGATGAGATGGCTGACACATTGTCAGCTTGGCAAAGTAGAGCAAACGTACCTCAGGGTAAGACCGATGTCAAAAGTCTTCACAAAGAACTTCAAGAATATGGGCAAGAAATTGCCGAGCTCACGACTACTATGAACCAACTTGCAAAGGCGCGGCTTCAACAATTACAAAGGCCAAAGCAAGTAAATGCCATGGAAGGAGTGAACCAAAGAAGACCTAGGGGAAATTCTAAGCAAAGCAACAATGATCAGGGTGACCAAGGTCCAAGTGGATATAGTTAAGAAGAGGAATATGATGACCAAGAAGAGGATGTGATGTATGCTAATAATTATCAAGGTCAAGGAAACAGTCAAAGCAACAGTGAAAACTGGAGAAACCAAGGCAACAATCAAAGTTGGGGTAATCAAAGACAAAGAAATTGGAACAATAACAACAATGCACGGAATTGGGGGAACAAAAATGATCGACAATGGGGGAACAACAATGATGACAATTGGAGTGGAGGCAACAACAACAACAACTATGGTTGCAATGGTAATTAGGGGTCGGGCTTTCAAAATCCCCCGATGTACCAACAACCAAGCAATCCACCCCCGTACCAATCACAAGGAAAAAGCTCATCAAGCAATGATATGGGGAGAATTGAACACATGTTCAAGTAGATGATGGAGCGAAATGCGTACTTCGATGCTCAGTTGGCCTCTCACAACACATCCATTAGGAACCTGGAAGTACAAATTGGCCAAATTTCTCATGCCTTAAACACACGCCCAAAGGGTGCACTATCGAGTGATACGGTGGTGAACCCCAAGGGTGGGAATAATAATAATACCGGTCACGCCATGGCAGTGACCACGAAAAGTGGAAAAAGTGGCGAAGCAAGTACTTCTAGGAAAAAGAGAATTGTTGTCGATGATGATGCATTGCCCCATGATGAGTTACCAATTGAAGTTGAGCAAGAGGTGGAAGAGCCAACTACTAGTGATGTGAGAACTGATATCCATGATAACGGGGAGGATTTGCAAAGGGGCATGAACCCGTCTAGGGAACATGTGATTGATATGCCGGAGCTTGTGGTTACACAAGACAAGGCACCATTGCCTAGGCCCCCTCCTTCATACCCTCAACGGTTGGCAAAACAAAAGCAAGAGACTCAATTCAAGAAGTTTATTGATATGATGAAGAATCTTTCCATAAATGTCCCGTTGGTTGAAGCTTTGGAATAAATGCTCGGATATGCTAAGTTCATGAAGGGCTTAGTCACTAAAAAGAGGTCTATGGAGTGTGAAACCATCAAGATGACTCACCAACTAAGGGCCACAGTTCATTTAATGGAACCCAAACCTGAAGACCCAGGATATTTTACCATTCCTTGCACAATCGGGAGTGCGGATTTTGCTAAAGCCTTGTGTGACGTTGGAGCGAGTATAAACTTAATGCCATACTCGGTATTTAAAATTTTGGGGATTGGGAAACCTAGGGCGACCTCCATGCACTTGGAAATGGTGGATAGGTCGATGAAGAGGCCCCAAGGGATAATTGATGATGTGTTGGTGCGGATGGACAAATTTATTTTGCTCGCAGACTTTGTCATATAGGATTGTGAAGTGGATTTTGAGGTCCCCATCATTTTGGGAAGGCCTTTCCTTGCAACGGGGAAGGCCATAGTTGATGTGGAAGCTGGGGAGCTCACTTTCCGAGTGGGCAATGAGAAGGTGGTATTCCATGTGTGTAAGTCAATGAAGCAGCCAAACAGTACATAAGTATGCTCCTTTATGGACCTCGTCACTGAGGTGCTTACTGATGATGCAAGCTATATGATTCATGTTGATGATCCAGTGGAGGCTGCCTTATTGGACCACGAGGACACCGTGGTATATGGTTTTCTTGAAAGTACCAATGCCCTTCAAGGCATGGGTTCTTACTCCTATGGTCCCAAGAAGCTATCATTGGACTTGCAGAACCGGAAGACTCCACCAACAAAGACTTCAATTAAAGATCCCCCGACTTTGGAGTTGAAGCCACTCCCCTCCTACCTCAGGTATGAATATCTTGGTCCCACTCGTACTTTGCTTGTCATTCTTTCCTCTTGCCTAACCCAATTTCAGGTAGACTCAACTTTAAATATGTTACGGAGGAGGAAGAAAGTAATGGGATGAACTCTTGCAGACGTTTGGGGAATAAGCCTCGCATTTTGAATGCACAAAATCATCTTGGAGGATGGAGCAAAGCATTCCGTAGAACACCAACGAAGGCTCTATGAGGCAATTCAAGGGGTGGTGAAGAAAGAAATAATTAAATGGTTTGATTCGGATAGTGCTTGGACTTCTCTGGTCCAATGTGTTCCGAAGAAGGGTGGAATGACGGTGATCCAAAATGATAAAAATGAACTCATTCCAACGAGAACGGTCACAGGTTGGCGGGTGTGTATGGATTACCGCAAGCTCAACAAAGTGACTCGCAAGGACCATTTCCCCTTACCTTTCTTAGGTCAAATGTTAGATCGGCTTGCGGGTGGGGCTTTCTATTGCTTTCTTGACGGGTATTCAGGTTATAATCAGATTTTGATTGCCCAGAGGATCAAGAGAAGACCACTTTCACATGTCCTTATGGTACCTTTGCCTTCGCCCGTATGCATTTTGGTCTTTGCAATGCACCCTCCACTTTCCAACGGTGCATGATGGTGATCTTTACAAATATGGTTGAAGATTTCCTCGAGGTGTTTATGGATGACTTGAGTGTAGTTTGGGATTCCTTCTATGAGTGTTTGAGTAATCTTGACAAAGTCCTTGCTCGCTGTGAAGAGACCAACTTGGTGTTAAACTGGGAAAAGTGTCACTTTATGGTGGAAGAAGTAATAGCGTTGGGCTACAAGATCTCGAGGAATGGTATTGAAGTGGACAAAGCAAAAATTGAAGTGATTTCTAAGTTGCCACCACCAACTTCGGTTAGGGGAGTCCGGAGCTTCCTTGGGCAAGCCGGGTTCTATCGGCGTTTCATTAAGGAGTTCTCTAAGGTGATCAATCCTTTGTCCAAATTGCTAGAGAAAGATACCAAATTTCACTTTGATGAGAATTTCATGAGTGCCTTTGAATTGTTGAAGCACAAGCTTACCACAACTCCTATCATCACGATGCCGGATTGGAGCTCTCCTTTTGAGCTTATGTGTGACTCTAGTGATGTAGTTGTGGGGGCAGTGTTGGGCCAGAGGGTGAACAAGATCTTCCACCCTATCTACTATGCTAGCAAAATAATGAACTTAGCCCATATGAATTACACTTTCATGGAGAAGGAGCTATTGGCAATAGTCTTTGCGATGGAAAAATTTCATCCTTATTTGATGGGTGCCAAGGTCATAGTTCACACTGACGATGTGGCACTCCAGTATCTCATGACCAAAAAGGATCCCAAAGCGATACTCATACGTTGGGTATTGTTTCTTCAAGAGTTCGACTTGGATATTGTTGATAGAAAAGGAAGTGAAAACCAAGTGGCCGACCATCTTTCTCGATTGGAGGAGCAAGGTCGACCTTGTGATGGGCTTGAAATTAATGACAGTTTCCCCGATGAACAACTTTTTTCGGTGTCAATGCAAGAAATGCCATGGTTTGCCGACATTGCCAACTATCTTGTCACGGGTGTTGTTCCTCTTGAGCTCTCTTCTAACCAAAGGAAGAAACTTAGGAGGGATAGCATGGACTTCTATTGGGATGAACCTTATTTATTCAAGATTTGCACAGATGGGGTCATCCGGCGATGTGTACCAGAAGAAGAACAAAGGTCAATTCTTGAGTCTTGCCACTCCTTACTGTATGGTGGTCATCATGGAAGGGCAAGGACTGCTTCAAAGATGCTGAGCTGTGGTTTCTTTTGGCCTACATTGTACAAAGATGTCGGTGACTTGGTCAAGAGATATGATGAATGTCAGAGGGCCGGGGGAATTTCAAAGAAATATGAGATGCCTCTCAATACTATTCTCGAAGTGGATATTTTTTATGTATGGGGTATCGATTTCATGGGCCCATTTGTTAGCTCATGTGGGAACACATAAATTCTCGTGGTGGTGGGTTATGTCTCTAAATGGGTTGAAGCAGTGGCTCTACCCAACAATGAGGCCCGAAGTTTTATTTCATTTCTCAAGAAGAGCATTTTTACAAGGTTTGACACGCCTCGTGCAATCATTAGTGATGGGGGGTCGCATTTCTATAATAAAGCTTTTGACACTTTGCTTGCAAAGTATGGTGTCAATCACAAAGTGACCACTCCATATCATCCCCAGGCGAGTGGCCAAGTTGAAGTCTCAAACAGGAAATAAAGAGTATATTGTCAAAAATGGTCAATGCAAATAGGACCGATTGGTCAAAGAAGTTGGATGACGCTCTATGGGCTTATAGGACTGCCTACAAGACCCCGATCAGTATGTCTCCAAACCGATTGGTGTTTGGGAAAGCTTTCCATCTACCGTTTGAGTTAGAGCACAAGTCCATGTGGGCCTTGAAAAAGTTGAATCTCTAATGGGATGTGGCAGCCAATCTTCGTGTGGAGAAGCTTAATGAACTTGACGAATTCATATTCCATGCGTACTCCAGTTCGTCCTTGTACAAGGAAACAATGAAGTACCTTCATGATAAGTATGCTCGTGGCAAGGAGTTCAAAGTAGGTGACTTGGTTCTCTTGTTCAATCTCGGTTACGTCTATTTCTGGGAAAGCATAAGTCAAAATGGAGTGGACCTTTTGAAGTTGTGTTTGTGACTCCGTTTGGTGCACTTGATCTAAAGAAGAAAAGTGGGTTGATTTTCAGATTTAATGGGCACATGGTCAAGCACTACCTGGGCAAAATTGATGACATCCATGTGGTGGCACTTCTCCATCTCAAATGAACTTGGTAACATGCATCGTGCCGCGACGTTAAATCAGGCGCTTCTTGAGAGGCAACCCATGTGTCTTTATTTTTGTTTTTCTTTGATTTTCTTGGTAGTATAGAACTCATTTTTTGCACTAACTTGTTTTGGGACGTTGTAGGAATTATTTTGATGCAGGGAAAAAAGCTAAGTGTTGGAATGTCAGCTCTTTGAAGTTTGCATTGCAGACCGCGGTCCTCTTTTCGCGGTCCGCGGAGATATCTCACGAGAAAATATGTCTCTGAAATTCGCTTCGCGGCCGCGGTACCCTTTTTCACAGACCATGGTGTACCACTGCGGCCGCGGTTGAGTTTTTGCGGTCCGCGGTGGCCAATTGTCCATTTTCTCATAAAGTTGAAAGACCGCGGACCGCGGTCGCTTTTATGCGGTCCGCGGTGAGTAAGGACAGTGGGTCCCAGGCCCTCTTCTATAAATAGACCTTCAGGGCTTCATTTTACACTTTACGCACTTTGACTCTCTACAGTAAAATTTCACATGTGCATCACTCTCCATACTTTCAAGTGTCCATTTCATTCATCTAATCTTCATGCACATCTAGTAAGTGTAAATGTGATTCCTTAACTTCTTAATTTGATTATTTTCTTGTTTATCTGGTAGATTTTCTTCTCTTTTTCTCCCTTTTTCTTCTTTAAGCCTTTAACCATGTTAGGGTTAGTTCATAGTGCTCAATTTAGACCATTTGTAGTTAATTTCACTGATTAAACACTTAGGGTTTTAACATCATGTGCCTTTGAACTTGAAATTAATTGTAAAATTAAAACCCTAGGTTTTTGGAATTAGCGCGGTCAGCGGTGCTTGAATTGTCAGTCTCCACTTAATGACCGCGAACCACGGTCCTTTTTTTGCGGTCTGCGGTGCTTGACTTCAGAGAAGTGGGTAGTCTGAACCCCACTTCTCTGCGGACCGCGGTCGTTTTTGTGCGGTCCGCGAGACCTGAGTGCGGACCGCGGTCGCTTTTACGCGGTCCGCGGTGCCCACCTTCAGAGAGTTCATTCTTATTTACCCTCCTCACTGCGGACCGTGGTCCGCGGTCCCAACATCTGCAACCCATTTCTCAGCATCTTATTCTTCTTTGTTCTCTAATCTATGCACTTCTGAATACTAACAAGCTTTACATAAATTCACCTTGCAGATCATGGTCCAATCAAGAGGAGGTGGTCGAAAACCAAGTGGCAGGGAAAAGTCATCCTGGGGGAAAAGCCAAGGGACAATCAAACTGGCCCCCAAAGTCCGGCAAGCTATGAAAGAGATAAGAAAAGCAATTCGGACCATGGATAGAGCTGCTTCCCAATCGGGAAGTGAGTATGTACCCTCCGGATGAGAGTCTTCAGAATCCATACCAGAGCACTACCCAGACTTTCCGGAGATGTTTAGGTTGACCAATGAGCCCTCTGACTCTCCCCCTGCCCAAGCATCAGCCCATTCTGAGTCATCTAAAGGCTCAGCAGCAAAGAGTGATCATGCAGATTCTACCTCACTCACAGCTTCCCTGTCAGATGAACACTCCGGGGATGAAGAGGCAGAAGATGAACCCCAAACAGGGGGTGAACCCCAAGTTGGGGGAGTTGAGAGAACAAGGAAGCCTGAGGCTTGGCAAGACAGATTCGTGAGTAGTCGGCCTTTCATAAATTCTGGGAATGGTGGAAGTAGAGGAAACTGATACCGGAGCGCAGGTTCATCACCAAGGATCTATTTCCACTCAACCCCAATGTGAAAAGACAATTCAGGGAGAGAAGGGGTTGGGATTACTTCTCTTGCTACTTGCCGGATGCCAATGAACATCTTGTCAAGGAGGTTTACACAAATTTGGCCTATTTGAAGAAGGACTCCAAGGAAACAATGGTGAGGAATATCATTGTACCTTTTGATGGGGCGGTATTGAATGCATATCTGGAGTTTGATGATTAAGATGAGACACAGTACCTAGAGAAGTTGGATGCGGGTGATGAGGCCCGTCATTGGCTAGCGGAGCACTTGGCTATCCCAGGTGAAACCCCTGACTGGTTGCAAGCAGGGAAGACAATTTTCAGGAGAACGTTAAAATTTGAGGCAAAAGGTTGGGAGACGTTCATGTGCAACACGCTTGACCCCACCTTCCGCTTCGCCTCTGTCTGATTAGGCCCCTCATCCCTCGAACTGTGACCGTACGCGAGCCACCAGTTCAGAGGCTTCTTCTTCGAATTCGTCCCTAAATTGATAGAGTGAATACGAAGAAGGGTTCGAGCACTGGTACCGTATTTGGGCTTGCACACCAACTTTCTTTTTGTTTTCTTCTTCTATGATCTTGGAGAACTCGGAGCCCTCTTTCTTTTCTTCTCATCACCCTATCTCGGAGTAGGGGGCTCGGCGGGTCTATCTACATCACCAGATGGAATCCACATCGTGATATCTTTGATAAAACTGCAAAGGGAAACGAAACAGATGAGGACCCAGTAACACAAAAAAGACCCAAATATTACTCACTCAGGAAAGGAAATTTCACCATGAGAATCGGCCTCCCACCGGCCCTACGAAAGTTCGTGCCATGCGCATTCGGAATATGGATTTTTTGACACAATTACCTCGACCCACTCCTTGAGTCGAGGGGCTACATTCGGAACTAGAGAAACACACTCACTACTGATAATAGGGGATTTTGACTACTTGTTAGCACATTTATTCTTTCATTTTAGTCCAAAAGTGTTTAATTGTGTTCCCAAAAACTAATGAAATATGCTTAATTGTAGGAATAGTGGAAAACGAGCCCCCAAGATGAAATCCAACTCAATAAAGAGTGATCTGAACTCAAGGACAAAAACAGGCACAGAAGCTCAAAAGTGCGGACCGCAAATTGTGAAGAAACTCCTATCAAAGACAAGTGCAAAGTGTGGTCCGCACATGACATGTGCGGCCGCAGAAACTAGGCCAAAGCAAAAGTTCATAGAACCTGTATCTCAAGTTCAACAGAAGTGCGGACCGCACAATTATTGTGCAGCCGCAAAAGAACAACTATGTGGCCACAGTCACTTTGTGCGGTGATAACTAGGGATTTTACCTTGTTTTGCACTTTATCTTGCTTAAGTTTTGAATGCAATTGTACACAAAACAGTCCAAAAGGCTTACGTGTTGTGCTTGTTGCAAGGTTTAGCCAAAAAGGATGACAAATAGTCAAAGACCTGCTCAGAAAGTAGTGAGACTTGCACAAGTACCAAGAACAACCAAAAGTCAAAGTCAAAGTGACCACCGTGGGCCGCGGTCCACTTTAGCGGTGGTGAGGTTCAGAGAATTGTTTCCAAGTCAAAGTCCACCGCGGACGCGTTCCCTTCTACGCGGACCGCGATGAGGACCTGATTTTGAAGGCCAAGACCAACGCGGACCGCGGTCAAGAAGATTCAGAGACCCAGCACTTGAAGCTTAGAAGTCTACCGTGGACCGCAGTCCTTTCTTCGTGGTCCGCGTTGAAGCCACCGCGGCCGCGGTCCAATTTATGCGGACCGCGGTGGCCAAGTTCAGAGACATAATTACGGAGACCAAAAAGCCTCACCGCGGCCGCGGTCCAATTTATGCGGACCGCGGTGGCCAAGTTCAGAGACATAATTACGGAGACCAAAAAGCCTCACCGCGGCCGCGGTCCATTCTTCGCGTTCCGCGGTGACCCCTCAGGTGCATTTTTGTCCGTAATTTTCGGCTGAGTATAAATAGCTTCTTTTGTTTTTTTTTTGGAGGTGAAGCTTTGTATCAGATATTGTGGGCAGATCGTGAATTGTTTTTTTTCATCTTTTTGAGCAATTTTAGCTAGATTTCAACATTGGATCTTCCTATTTTATTTTATAATTCAATCATGTGGGTTTTGCTTCATCTATTTCTGCGATTTCTTCATTGATTATGAGTAGTTAAACCCATTAACTAGGGTTGTGGCTCAACCCTAGTGTGGGTCTTTAATGGGTTCTTTAAATTAGGGCTCAGATGTTTATGGGTGATGGATATTTGGGTTGAATTGTGGTTTTCTTGTTAAAATTGGTGGTTGCAAACACTAATTGGTGTTCAATTGACTTGGGTCCTTCTTGAGAAAGAGGACTTGAGTCTAGGAAATAAACCCAACAAGGAATTGGGATGAAATCATGAGAATTGATAGTCCCAATTAACAGGTTAAACCTCGAGAGAGTAAAACCCTACTTGAGCCCATATTGCTTGTGCAAATTGACACCCAATTGACCTCGAGAAAGGCAATTAGGCATAGCCACTCAAACTACCGAGAGGCATAGAGTTGGTAACTTTTGAGCATTGGCTATATCATAATTCCCTGAATAATATCTTTACTTTAGATATTAGAAACCTTTAATTACTCGCCTAGGGAAAAGTCATAACCCTAGTGCCTTTATCTAATTAGAAAACAACCCAAAAAGATAATAGTAGTTCAATTGCAATCATCATTAGTATAAATCATAGTTATAGTATAAAACCCAAGATTATGAGAAGTGTAATCAAGAACACGAAACACTATTAAATTACGTAGAAACTTGACTCCAAATCATAACTCTCTGAGGAATCGATCCCGACCTTTCGGGTATAAGCTACACCGACCCTCATCTTCCTACTTTAATAATAGTGTGGGTGAGAGCCGATCATGCGGTCCGCAAAAGAGCAATGTACGGTCGCACTCAGAATTCTGTGGCCACGGGTTTCCATTCCTGTCAAGCTGAAGCAAAGTGTGGACGCAGAACCTCCGAAGGGGAATTTTTGTCCAAAAATTCTAGCATTGTATAAATAGAAGAGTTTCACCTTTTTAGGTCAAATTTTGACATCGGCAGCCACTTTAGACGTTTTATTTTGCTTTTTTAGTAGTTTTTGCTATTTTGAGCCTTTTCAATGTTGATGTTATCCTTTTAATTATTTGTATGGGTTTAATTATCGCTTCTTCATATTTTTCTTCTAATTTAAGCATGAGTAGCTAGAATCTTACTAGGGTTATGACCAACCCCAGTGTGTAAACTTAATGGGTGTTTGATTTATTGCTTGTTTATGGTTGGGTGTTGATTATCTAGCCTTGTTCTTGCTTTTATTTGAAGAATTAATGGTTGCAAATATTATTTCATGCCTATTTTATTTGGTCTCTACTTGAGAAAGAGAGACTTAGTCTAGGAAAACTTGGCTAGCAACAAATTGGGTCAATCGAGAGGTTGATAAGCCCAATTAAAGGGTTGAACCTAGATATTGTAAAACCTAACTTGAGCTTATTATCAACTGCTTTTTTCAATGCCCATTTGGACTTGAGAAAGCCAAATTGGGCAAAATCACTCTCTGGACTAGAGGTATTGAGTGGGTACTTGAGTGTTGATAGCTATAATACACCCCGACCAATAAAACAAGCTTTAAAGTTTACAACCCAGTAGGCGAACACCTAGGTGAAGGTCATAGCCTTAGGTCCTTTTATCATTTGAAAAACAACCAAAAACAATTTCCTAGTTTCATTCTTTAAATAGCAATTGTAGTCTAACTTAGATTTCCAAACAAAACCCAATTATGCGAAAGTGCAAATTAAGATATTGAAACTCACGCGCTAAGATATATACTACTAACACCCATTCACATAGCTCCCTGTGGAATTTGACCCCGACTCTATTGGGTATTATTATTGCATCGGCCATTTTCATATTTTCAAATAGAGGAGTGAAATTGGACGAGATCAATTTTTGGCGTCGTTGTCGGGGAGCTAAAAGACGGTTTTAGCTGTATATTTAAGTGCATTTTTGGAATATCTTCTTTTTCTTCTTTGTTACTAATGTGTGAGTATTGAAAGTGAAGTCATGGCAAACAATGAGCTCGGAAACATAGTCGTGGGGGATGTAGACGTTGATGATTATTCAATGGATGAGGTCCCTCTTGAACCCCAAGCCAATAGATGAGGCCGACCTCCTCAATACAATGTTCCCGTTCCACCCCCACCCACGAGCGGCTCAACAGCAGGTGTTGCCGAATGAAGGTTATGCAAGTGTAGTCCCACCCCGTATTAGGGCGGGCAACTTTCAAATAACCAACGTGATGCTCACTTTGCTCGAGACAACAACGGTTCCTCACCGGTGCACCAGGTCAAAATGTATATAAACCTTTAGAGTGGTTCGTTGATACGTGTTGGGGAAGAAAACAAACAAATGTCTCCCATGATGTTTAGTGGATAAGGCTTTTTCCCTTCTCTCTACGGGGGAAAGCTTTAGATTGGTTGGAACGTTTGCCAAATCACTCCATTCATACTTAGGATGAACTAGCAGAGAAATTTCTTGCCAAATACTTCTCTCCCGGGCACATGGCCATTCTTCGGGATGACATTCTAGTATTTAAGCAAGATCCCAATGAACCACTACACGAGATACGGGAAAGATATAGGACAATGGTGAAAGAGTACCCCAACAATGATATGACGAAGAACATGATTCGACAAACTTTCTATCGGGGGATCAATACCACCAACCAATGTGTAGTGAATCAACTTTCCGGTAGGAACTTCATGACTACGCATTATGCAGAGGCGTGTGATATTTTGGATGAGTTGGCGGATACTTCTTCAGCGTGGAAATATAGAGCCAATGGTCCACACGGTGATCCAAATGTGATTCTACTTCATAAAGAGTTACATGACCATGGGCAAGCTATAGCCGAGTTGACAACCACCATGAACCAATTAGAAAAGGCTCAACTTCAACAAGTGCAAAACCCGAGGCAAGTCAATGCTATGGAGGGAGTCAATATGATGGTAAACAAGAGAAGAACAAGAAGTCCACAAGTGCAGCAAAGAGTGGACAACCACCATGAACCAATTAGAAAAGGCTCAACTTCAACAAGTGCAAAACCCGAGGCAAGTCAATGCTATGGAGGGAGTCAATATGATGGTAAACAAGAGAAGAACAAGAAGTCTACAAGTGCAGCAAAGAGTGGACAATTTTGTGTAAGATGATAGTGGGTTTGATCAAGGAGATTCTTATAATGATAAAGATGAAGAGTTCCAATATGCGACTAACTTTCAAGGGCAAAGAAACAACTACTAAGGCTCTAATCAACAACAATAGAGACCTTCGAATAATCAAGGCTTAGAATTCTAGCAACCCAGGTAATTGGAATAGTGGAAACAATCAACGCAATTAGAGTGGAAGAAATAACCAAGGGAATTGGAAAAACAATAATAACAAAGGCAATTGGGGAGGAAAAAACCAAGGCACATGGAACAACAACCAAGGAAATCAGAGGTCAAGTTTTCAAAGGCCTCTGATGTACCAACAACCGAGCAACCTACCTTCTTATCCTTCTCATGGTCCTAGTTCCTCCAACAATGAAATGGGTCGTATTGTGAACATGTCCATGCAAGTGATAGAGAAGAATGTCGACTCTGATGACCAAATGTCTTCACACAACACTTCAATCCATAACTTAGCAGTGCAAATGGGTCAAATCTCTCAAGCTTTAAATTCTTGTCCTAAGGAGGCACCGCCAAGTGATACGATGGTGAACCTGAAGGGTGGGAACACTACGGGGCATGCCATGACCGTTACTACAAGAAGTGGAAGAGGTGAGAATGCACCTACCTCAATTCTTAGGCAACTTGTGGGATGATGAGCAATTGGTAGAAGAAGAGGAGATCCCGAACAATGTTGTGAAAGCAAATCATGAAGTCCAGATTGATATTGATGACAAGGTGAAAGAGACTCAAGAGGATGTGAACCCATCTAGGGATCATGTGATTGACATACAGGAACCGGTAGTGCAAAACTCTAAGGAACCATTGCCTAAGCCACCATCTCCCATCCTCAAAGGCTTGCCAAGAAAATGGCAAAAATCAATTCAAGATGTCCATTGATATGATGAAGAGTCTTTCTATAAATGTGCCATTAGTTGAAGTTTTAAAGAAAATGCCCGGATATGAAAAGTTTATCAAGGACTTGGTGAAAAATAAGATATCGATGAATTTTGAAACTATAAAAGTGTTACATCTCGCATTTCTCGTACGTTAAAGTTTCGTCTTTAGTTAATTGACATAGACTCGGGGGATGAGATTATCTTGAGGTAAGCATATTTATGCTATTTATAACAAGCAATAAGTAATTTCCATGAAGGATAAATAGTACACAAATTAAAGAAAATGAGTTTCGTTGAATGTTGTCGATTTGGGATAAAATTCGGGGCGAGCAATAATACCCGATATTTATGAACTAGTACCATACAAAGGTACCATATGACCATTATAGTATTATGTATAATGCGTATTCAAAATAAGTATAATTTTAAGTAATTTGGGATAATTATTAATTATGCGGGTAATTGGTTAATTATCGGGTAATGGGATATTACCTAATTACCTAATTAGTGGATAAAAATTAAAATTTCCCACCCCATCCCCACGTGGAAGCAAGCCACATCTCAAAGGAATGACTCTTAGTCATTCTTATTAGGTGGCAACCTAATATGCCAAATACAAGGCATTTCAGTTCAAAGAATTTCCATACAAAGATACTACAATGACAAGTGGGGACGTTAGTCATTATAATGAATTTCAACAAAATCATTCACAAGATACTACAATCATATTTTGACATTTCCATACCAAAGACTCTACCACCAGAAGTGAATTCATATAAGTTTCAAAAAAATCTCATTCTCAAACACTACAATTAGAAGTGGAGGAAACGTTGTCCATTCTTAGGAGTTTTCAACTTTTCATCACTTCAATCAGATTCCTAATTTTACATTAAGCAATGTGATTCTTCAACCAACCCAACGAAAATTATTGGAACTCTAGCAACGTAAAAGTTTGTGATTCTAACGGAGTACGATGCAATATTTATTCAAGAACATCATACAGATTTTTTCCTACTCTGGGTATGTTAAGGCTAATCCCTTCTTTCATTTTGGCATGATCTCGTAATTACACGAGTTTGATAATGAAGCATAAAGAATAATTCATATCCTGTAATTCACATATATTCTACAGTTTTGTAAGTTACAATATTCTCTTTATCGGGACTTCATATTCATTTGAGTATTTCATTTTTTCAGTCAAGAGCGCATAGAGTCTATATAGACAGTATTACAGTAATTTCATTACCATCGAGCTATAATCGATGGGCAGGCCCCTATTAGGCAACCTCTGATCAGATGGTAAGTTATATACCGAGCCTACTGTGGTTGAGCGCCTATGAGTGAGCCCAGTTGGTCAAGATATAGAGCCTAGTATTGTTGAGCGCCTATGAGCGAGCCTACTACGGCAGAGCAGTTATATATACTGATCCTTATAAGGCCGGACAACTATTTTACTTACTAAATTTAGATAATAGAGTCAGTACTAGCAGGTGAGCATACCTTAAGATTATCTTTGACCCCTAATTGCTTTCAGTTATTATATTATCAGTTCAGTTTCAGCATTCACTATATTTCCTTACATAATTGGTATATTATTTTGTACTGACGCCCCTTTCTGGGGGCACTGCATTTCATGCGTGCAAGTTCAGACAGACAGACGGTTAGACCTCCTCAGTAGGTGTTGCCCGAGTTCAGCTTTATCGGTAAGCTTCATGTCCTTCGAAGTTGCCGGGTCTAGAAGGTTTTGTGTACATCTTATGTGTATATGTAGATAGGTTATGGGTGGGTCGGGGCCCTATTCCAATCACAATAAATCCATCAGTAGAGGCTTGTAGACATATTCTGTCAGTTAGTGCATTATGTTGGGCTTGTAGGCCCTGTACATATATTTTGTTGGCTTGTCAGTTGTAGTAATTATGACGGCCTTGTCGGCCAAGCTTTATGTTGACATTTAGTCAGCGTTAGTCTCTATTCAGTTTTATATTTTTCTTCACACATTATCTTGTAATGTGGCCCATGGCCAAAGTATGACATTACATGTTCAAAGTCTCTTAGTCGCAAGTGGTACGCAAGGATAGGTGAGGCACTGGTGCCAATCTCGCCCCCAGTCTCGGGGCGTGACAAAAGTGATATCAAAGCAGTTTTGTCCTAGAGAGTCTACAAGTCGTGTCTAGTAAGGTCTTGTTTATAGGTGTGTGGTGCAACACATTATATAAGAAGGGGACTATAGGGAATTTAGGAGTTGGTTACCCTTCTTTCAAATCAAAATCGTGTTGTAGCACTGAGTTATAGGAAATTTGAGTTAAACTTACGTGTTGGCATTTTCATGAACAGATGACGGTAACTAGGAAGACTACAACTAGCCACATGAGAGAAACACCAGTAGGTGAGTGGACTAGCAAGATACCCCCAGTAGATAGGGCCCAATCGGAGGCTCAGGGAGATACCCCTACTCAACCATTACCGACTCCTCCGCCACCTGAGGAGATTCTTAGGGAGACCGCACATCCAGTTCCCCCTTCGCTGCCATCGGATCAGGACTTGAGGAGTGCGGTGCATTTGTTAGCACAAATGGTAGCTACCCAGCAACAGGCTAGGGCATCTGCTAGTGCAGGACCTTCTGAGGGATCTGGGAGTTCAAGGGTCCGAGAGTGTATTGCTTTGAGTCCCCCAGAGTTCACGGGGACAGATCAGAAGGAGGACCCGCGGGATTTTATAGATCAGCTTCACAGAATATTTCGGGTTATACATGACATGGAGAAAGAGGCAGTTGAGCTAGCAGCTTTTCAACTCTGAGATATAGCCATCCTTTGGGACGAAGGATGGGAAAGGTCCAGGGGACGTGATGCACCTCCTGCTATTTGGGAGGATTTTTCAGATGCCTTCCTTGACCAGTACTTACCGCGAGAGATCCGACAGGCCCGAGTCGATCAGTTTTATCCCTCAGGCAGGGCCATATAAGTGTTCGAGATTATAGTCTCCATTTTGACCCATTGGAAAGATATGCACCATCCATACATGCTACTATGCGGGACAGGATCCACAGGTGTTTAGCAGGGTTGGCCCCAGAGTTGACCGAGGCATGTGCCACCGTTGCATTGCAAGATAGTATGGATATCACCCGAAATTAGGCATTTTCCTAGAATATAGAAAGGGGTAGGCATTGGCAACAGGGTACGAAGTGGACTAGTTCAGGGAAGCGTAAGAGGATGAGATTTTTCAGGTCTCAGGAGCAGTGTTAGGGTAATTACATGGCCCGATACTTCGAACGGCCACCTAGACCTCCGCCGTCTCAACTACAGGGTTAAAGGTATGACCGCGATACTCAGTCAGGACCAGGTGAAAGCTCCCAGGCGTCAGGTTTGCAGCGACAGCAAGGTTCGAGGCAGACATGGCCATTTTCGCCACGGGGTGCCATCTGCGTTAGAGGACACTTGGGTCAATGTCGAGTCAGTTCCAATGTTTGTTATACATGTGGATGTCCGGGGCATATGATGTAAGATTTCCCAAATAGAGATTATAGGGGTATGGCGCAACCACCAAATTCAGCAACAGGATCATCTATGTACGTGCATCCTATAGGACGCGATCTCAACCTTCGACTGGTAGAGGTCGGGACAGAGGTTGAGGTTTCAGTTCCGGTGGTAATCAGAATCGTAGCTATGCGTTAGCAGGTCGACAGGACCAGGAATCCTCACCAAACGTTGTGACAGGTATGTTGACCATTGTCTCTCATGATGCTTATGCCTTGATAGACCCAGGGTCTACTTTAGCATGTATTACCTCATTTGTCGCGGGGAAGTTTGGTATAGTGCCTGAAATACTAAGTGATCCTCTTGCGGTATCTACACCAATCTGAGAATCGATTATCGCTAGTCGGGTTTATCGAGGTTGTACGGTGTCAGTTTGTGGTCGTCAGACCTCAACCGACCTAGATGAGCTAGAGTTGTTGGATTTTGATGCTATCATGGGCATGGACTGGTTGGAAGCTTGCTATGCCACAGTTGGTTGTCGAGCAAAAATAGCTAGATTTCATTTTTCGGGTGAGCCAGTCCTTGAGTGGGTAGGTAATACAGCGACACCCAGAGGTAGGTTTATTTCCTATCTGAAGGCAAGGAAAATGATCACAAAAGGATGCATTTATCATATTGTGCGAGTTAGAGATGTGGATGCATAGATACCTACACTTCAGTCTATTCTAGTAGTAAAAGAGTACGCAAATGTATTCCCAGATGAACTTCGAAGTATTCCTCCAGAGCGAGAGATTGATTTTGGCATAGATTTGCTTCCAGGAACTCAACCAATATCCACCCCTCCATATAGAATGGCACCTGCCGAATTGAAGGAGTTGAAGGAGCTGTTAAAAGATTTACTACAGAAAGGTTTCATCAAACCCAGTACCTCACCTTGGGGTGCACTGGTACTATTTGTACGGAAGAAAGACGGCTCGCTGAGGATGTGTATCGATTATAGGCAACTGAACAAGGTAACTATTAAGAATAAGTATCCACTTCCAAGGATAGACAACTTGTTTGATTAGTTGCAGGGAGCTAGATGCTTTTCAAAGATAGATTTGCGGTCAGGGTACCACCAGGTTAGAGTTCGGGAGAGATATATTCCCAAGACAACTTTCAGGACCTGATATGGCAACTTCGAGTTCCTTGTCATGTCCTTCAGGTTAACGAATGCACCTACCATATTTATGGACTTGATGAACAGCCTATTCCGACCATATTTAGATCTGTTCGTGATAGTCTTTATTGATGATATTCTGGTTTATTCACATTCAGAGGATGATCATGTGGACCACCTGCGAGCGATTCTCCAAACCCTCCGTGATAATAAATTGTATACTAAGTTTTCTAAATGTGAGTTATGGTTAAAGTGTGTAGCATTCTTGGGGCACATTATATCCGATTGAGGTATAAAGGTAGACCCTCAGAAGATTGAGGTTGTGAAATCTTGGCCTAGACCTACCACTCCAAAGGAGATTCGTATCTTTCTAGGCTTACCAGGATACTACTGGAAGTTCATAGTGGGGTTTCTTCTCTTTCAGCACCGTTAACGAGGTTGACGCATAAAGAAACTAACTTTTAGTGGACGGAGGCTTGTGAGCGGAGATTCCAGGGGCTTAAAAATAGGTTGACTTCAGCGCCAGTTCTAGCATTTACATAGGGTCCAGATGGTTATGCCATGTATTGTGATGCCTCGGGTGTCCGGTTAGGATGTGTCTTGATACAGCATGGGAGGGTAATTGCATATGCTTCAAGGAATTTAAGGAAGCACGAACAGAATCATCCAACCCATGATCTCGAGTTAGCTGCGATTTCCCATGCACTTAAGATATGGCAGCATTATATATGGTGTTCATGTTGATATATTCACAGATCATAAAAGCATGCAATATATCTTCAAGCAAAAAGAGTTGAATTTGTGACAGAGGCGATGGCTTGAGTTATTGAAAGATTACGAAATTAACATTCTCTACCATCCAGGCAAAGCTAATGTTTTAGTTGATGCCTTAAGTCATCGATCTATGGGTAGCTTAGCACATGTAGAAGCCGAGAAAAGGCAATTAACTAGAGAGATTCATCAATTGGATTGTTTGGGGGTTTGATTAGTAGACTCTTGCAATGGTGGAGTTGTACTCCAAAATACTACAAAATCATCTCTCATAGCTGAAGTAAAGGAGAGGCAGTACGAGGACCCAAAGTTGCTCAAGTTAAGAGAGCGAGTTCCACAACAGAACAAGCCGTTGTTAGAGCTCAATGGAGATAGGGTTCTCAGATACAAGGGTCGTTTATATGTTCAAGACATAGAAAGGCTACGATACAGTATTATGTCAGAGGCACATTATTCGTGGCACTCCACTCATCCTGAGTTGACGAAGATGTATCATGACATTAAGGATGTGTATTGGTGGAAACATATGAAGAAGAACATTGCTGAGTATGTCGCTCAGTGTCCTAGTTTCCAGCAGGTGAAGATAGAGCATCAGAAGCCCAGAGGGCTAATAAAGACTATAGAGATCCCGACATGGAAATGGGAGGCGATAATTATTGACTTTATCACGGGTTTACCTCATTCTCGTTGTAAGTTCGATTCCATATGGGTGATAGTCGATAGGCTAATGAAATCAGCTCATTTCCTACCGGTCATATCAACATATACAACAGAAGATTATGCAAAATTATATATTAAGGAGATAGTGCGACAACCACGGAGTACCAATATCTATTATATCTAACTATGGGGCCCAGTTTACAACACATTTTTGGAGATTATTTATTTCAGAAAGGTCTAGGGACTCAGGTGAATCTCAGCATAGATTTTCATCCACAAACTGATGGGCAAGCCAAGCGCACAATTCATACGTTTGAGGATATGTTACGAGCATGTGTGCTGGATTTTAAAAGAAGTTGGGATGAACATCTACCTCTTATCGAGTTTGCATATAATAACAGTTACCAGTCTAGTATCCAGATGGCCCCATACGAGGCATTGTATGACGCATGTGCAGATCTTCTATAGGATGGTTTGATGTTGGAGAATCTGGGTTACATGGGCCAGACCTGGTTCAGCAGGCCATACAAAAAGTAAAGCTTATCCGGGAGCGACTGTTGATAGCTCAGATTCAGCAGAAGTCATATTCTGACGTGTGGCGACGAGATTTAGAGTTCGAGGTTAATGACTACGTATTCTTAAAGGTATGACCTATGAAGGGTGTTATGAGGTTTGGCAAGAAAGGCAAACTTATCCCATGGTATTTTGGACGTTATAAGATCATTCGGAAAGTGGGCCAAGTAGCTTATGAGTTAGAATTAACCTCAAAATTGGAGTATGTCCATCCGGATTTTCACGTATTAATGCTACGGAAAGTGCATTGGTGATCCTATACGAGTGGTGCCCGCGGATGATTTACAGATCACAGAGGATTTGTCATACGAGGAAATTCTGGTTTCCATCCTAGGCCGACAAATCCGCAAGCTACAGAATAAGGAGATAGCCTCCATGAAGGTCTTATGGAGAAGCAAGAATGTGGAAGAGATGATGTGGGAAGTGGAGGAAGAAATGAATTCTAAATACTCCCCCCCCCCCCCCCCCCCTCTTTACCAAAAACAA